>JANTPZ010004496.1:0-15072 GCA_025593235.1 Vachellia pachyceras | reverse complement strand
CCAAACGAAGATCTTGCGGCTCACAATAATACAACCCAGATCCACATATTTCTTCTTCTTCTGCTCGCCCGGTCCAAGAAGCCAGCTTTGCTGTGTCTCGTCGAGTGGCCGAGAAAGCGCAGCCCGATCGAAATCCTGCAGATTCCGGCTCCGGTCATCGTCGGTGGCGGAATCCGTGGCATTAATCTCCAGCGGGCCACCCCACGGATCCCTACCGTACATGCTCATTTTGGAAGCTGAGTTTGGAGATCTTCAGTCTCCAGACACCCCCACCGACAGAAGAACACAAGCAGATCTAAGAAAGGCGAAGAATGAAGAAGATGAAGATGATGATATTGGAAGCAACGAGAGAGAGAAAACCAGTTATATTAGCAGACTGGTAATGGTAGAACCAGCAAGCAAGGCAATACATATATGCTAAACACAATATTTGATTCTCTCTCTGCCTCTCTCTGTGTGGACTAAGAAAAAAGTGAAGACGATGTGGGGTAGCACTGTAGTGAAGCGGACTCGAGCTGGACTTGTTACGTCTGCAGCTTGCAATATTCTATGCCAAACACGGTGGTTAGCTACTTAGCTGTACTCCTCTTTTTTCACTAAAATTCTTTTATTTTTAGTTCTGAAATTAATAGCAAAAATTAGATAAAAATATAAGAATTAATACAACAAATTTCCATGTCGTAAATTGTGAATACGATAGCTTGTATCAAATTTCATGCAAGTATATAGCTTATTTCTCATATAGTCTAACAATGAAATTTAAAAAATAAATTAAACTATTTATAATTTTGACTAATATTGTGAATTTCCTTGAAGAGAAGAGTAATACTCTAAAATAAAAAAATAACCATATATATTAAAAAAAATTAGAAATATACTATACTATTTATGAAGAGTTGAATGATTCATATATCATTTTATTTTTTGGGGCTAATATTCAGATCCAAGTATGGTGGTGTTTAGTTTCCCTAATTGTATTTTTTTCAATTTTATAAATGAAATTAAATTCTAAATAATAGATGGTTCAATTACTGATTTTTCTATTATTAGGTATAAAATTCTAAATATGGGCGAGTCATGCGCGCGCGCATATATATATATATATATATATATTAAAAATAAGCAAGAGTTTGAAATTATTCCTTCTTAGATACACTTGTTTGGAAATTAAAAAAAAAGGGTTAAAGTATACTTTTAATCCTTTATATTTGCAACAGGTTTCATTTTAGTTCTTTAAGTTTAAAAAGTACATTTTCAGTCCCTCAAACTCAACGCTGTTAGTTTTTCTTAACGGAAATTGCTGAATCATCAAATTTAATCGATAAACTATGTAATAAAACGTTGATAAAACATGCCCACATTTTAATTTTAATTTAATAATATAATAAATTTGATATTTTAAATTGTGTAAAATAAAAAAGATTTAAAATGGTAGTGTTAAGTTTGATGAGTCAGCAATTTCTGTTAAGAGAAATTAACGGCATTAAGTTTGAGGGACTGAAAGTGTACTTTTTAAACTTAAAGGATTAAAATGAAATTTGATACAAATATAAAGGACTAAAAGTATACTTTAGCCTTAAAAAATGAAGAAGGGAGACGGTGCGCTTGTTTGGGAATCACTTCCTCCCAACGGGCACGTAAGTCAAAACAAAAGGCATTTTGAAATCCATAAAAAGCATATCAAAATCTATAAAAAGTATATCGAAATCCGTAAAATCTTTTCTCCTAACGGAATTCACAAATACGCAAGGTGATGGTGAATAAAAAATTGTGATTGATTGGTGGGGTCATAATTATTCAATAATGTCATGTGGGTTAATAGATTATTAGAGATTTCCCTTTCATATTTATTTTTAAAAAGAATTATTTAAAATTTTTTATTTTATTTAATTTGGACTTTTGCTGATGCTTCAAGTAAGAACAGTCCAATAATGGACAAGGACAGCCTATCCGCAACAGTAACTCCCAACGACATCCTTCAATTTTAAGGCTCTTCAAAGCAAGGACGAAAATTAAACTAAAAAAGAAAAAAGGGCAAAAAAAACTATATTCCTAACTTTTTGTTCTTTTTCCTTGGAAAAATTTTCTATTTTTATTTACTTACACTGATTCTTAGCCATTTTTATGAATAATTATTTTTCAACATAGTCTGAATTTTTCAAATATGATTTTAAAATATAAATTTTATTTTTTATGTTGATTGGTTCAATTTTAAAGAAAATAAGAGCTTGATGGAAATAAATTCTTGTTTTTATTGGATTAGCAATCTTTAAAACAAAAAATTTATGAACTCTATAATTTACATAATTCAAGATTGTGGTGTGAATTGATCTTTCTTTTGAATTCAAGACATTTCTTTAAAAAAAATTATCCCTAATTTCCTATTTATTGCACACATATTTCAGGTTGCCCACTTAAGGGACATTAATTTATTTATTGGCTTATCATAATTTTCGTTGCAGCTTAGTGAATAAGGGAAATACACTTTTTTTATAAATAATTTACTTAACTAATTCAGTATATAAATTTTCTAAAGAAAATGTGATAAAATTGAAATGCTGAAAATTGACTTTGTTAGTTTATATGAATTATAATTAATTATTTAAAACTAATGCAACTTCACCCATAATGAGTTCTAAGAATGAACTTATTTAATAACGTTATAGGCTTGTTTAGAAGCTATTCCCAGCACCTAACTTTGGTAACAAAATTTAGGTTTTGTTCAAGCACAAAAAATTTCAGAAAAGTTATTTTTGTTTAAAAAACTCGGTTTAAAACCTAGTTTTTGAAACATACTTTTTTCTCTTTCATCTTTTATACTTTTTTCTTCTTTCTCTTTCATCTTTCATATTTTTCTTTCTTCTCTTTCCTCTTTTCCACTTTCCTACCTACTTTTTGCCTCGGAATCTATAAAAGTTAATAACTTCTCAAACATAAAAATACTTAAAAATAAGATGACATAATTAAATATATATTATATTATTACTTGTGGTAGAAATTTTTTATTGACCATCTAATAAAATACTTAATTATACATATTGTATAGTAGGTGGTTACTTAATTTCTTTATAATTACGAAGGCTCCAACGACAATCTAACTAACGGCAGCAATGGAAGAATATTTAATTAAAAAAATAAATAGCCAAAAAAAGAAGTTAGGTAGTATTAAATCAAAATACTTATTAATATTTGTCATGAGCTAATATGGACAAAAATTATTGTCAATTCCTTAAATTATAAGAAGCGTTTGTTAAGAAAATTATAACAAATCTCTTAAACCTAACGGCCACGTCACTTTCACAAATCACCGTTCATTTGGTTATAAGTGTCGGCTATTCTTAGAGTGTCGGTGTTGATTTTAAATTAAGTTTAAAAAAATAAAATTATAAATATGATGAACAATCACAATGCATATGCATTACGAAAACTTTATAAATAGAAAAGGTTGGTTAGGGAGTTCATGACAGGAATTGATAGCAACTTTATATAATTTTTTAATGGTTCTTTTTTTAATAAATTGATTAATGCTTTATATATGCTGTGAAACACAAAAATTGTATGAATATGGAATCTCTTTTTTAATAGGTTAAAGTATACTTTTAGTCCTCTATATTTACTTTATGTTTCACTTTAATTCATTAAGTTTAAAAAGTACACTTTCAGTCCCTCAAACTTAATGCCGTTAGTCTCTCTTAACGAAAATTGCTGACTCATCAAACTTAAGGTGTTTTTTAAATCTTTTTTATTTTACATAATTTAAATATCAAATTTATTATATTATTAAATTAGAACTAAAATGTGAGTATGTTTTATCAACTTTTTATTGCAAAATCATCAATAAAAGTTGATGAGTCAGCAATTTCCGTTAAGAGAAACTAATAAGGTTAAGTTTGAAGGACTGAAAGTGCAATTTTTTAAACTTAAAGGACTAAAATGAAATGTGACATAAATATAAATGATTAAAAGTATAATTTAACCATTTTAATATTTATATTTGGTACTCGTCAAGTTCTTAATGTAAGACTCAATTGAAGAGTTTATCTTAATTCTAAATATAGGATATATTTCTAATTTTTTTCATCTGTTTCCCAAATTACCATATTGATACTCGATCAATAATAGTTAAGTAAAAATGCTTTTTGTTAAAATATACTTGGCATGATAAAGAAATCATCCAATTCATAAGAGTTGGTTCTATATAACAAAACAAAACAGCATATGTTCAATTTTTTTTTTGCTGATTTAAACTTTTTATTAGTAGATAATTTATATTTTTTTTAAATCCTTTTTTTAAAATTACAAGGCATGTTATGGAGTCAGGTAACCTAATTCAACAAAATTCCACGCATGTGAGCTAATGCAAATATTCCTGTGGTCCAGTTTATATAACATGGAATAGTATTTTTATGTGGTTAATATAAATTATCTCGTTAAATTTATTATATATGAATATATATAATCTACTCCTAATTTATTATTATGTAAACTACTACTTTTTTAGCTTTCATGAAGTGCTTGTATCTATATAATCATATATATATATATTAAAATCAAGATAAATTTAAAAGTATCAAATTTTAAAATAAAATTAATGAGGTTTATATTCTTTTTTTTCCAAATAAATATTAAACAACCGTTGAAAAAATATTTTAAAATATTAAATGTTACCGTAACATGGTGGTATAAAGAGTTCCATTCAACAGATCCCACGCAATACAGTGGGCCATGCTATATAAATATAGAGCTTGTTTGGAGAGCCCGTTTGGGGATAAAAATCCATTTTGGGTCCTCAGCCAAAATCCATTCATGTTTAGCAAACCATTTTGAAAACGCCATTCCCCACAAACGGCCATTTTGAGAAGCAGAGCAAGGATGATTCCCCATTACATCGTCCGTATGCGTTCGTCGGAACCCATTCATGACCGTCACTGCTTCATTCATTCCTTCCTCCCTGGCGACCTCTCAACTTTACAAACTTAGAAACTCTGCATATTCTTTTGCTTCTCTCTCTGGAACAGCTTATTTGTGATGGCTAGCGACGACAAGCCCAAGGATTCCGAGTTTTTTTCCGATCAGAACGAAGAGGATGGCAACGATGATGATGAATCTACCAAGCTTGTCATTGATGAGAGTAGTAGTGATAGTGGAAGCGACGATGACGGAAATTGTGAGGCTTTCTCGACACACTAATGGCCCCAAAGTTACAAGTAAAACCTCTTCTAGTTTATCTCTTATTTCAACGATACATGATGAAGCTGGGGGTGGCCAGGAGAAATGAGAAGGGTGGCAGAGAGAGGAGGGAAGAACTTTTTACGCTCTATTTTTAATTTAATTGGGGTCTTTTCTCGAGGGGACGTATATGTGAGGGGAGTAAAAAGTTAGGGTCTACTGCACCCTATATCAAGTAAAGCGCCGTAGGTCCGTAGGGTAACACTTACGACACCTTATATCGCAATATAGGGCGCTTTAACTGTTTTATTAGAATTATTCATAAACTCCAAAATCGTCCCCGTTCCGGTAGCAGCGACGATTGCCAGCTCCGCCTACTGCTGCAGCAACTCAATGGTTTCCCCATCAAATTTTTGCCCCAGTTCCACTCAGCTGTAGAAATTGACAATTACTGCTGAATTTGAGTCTTCTTCACAGCATCCCCAACCCCTGCAGGCCTCACCGTCAGATCTGGTCGAGTTTCTCCTTCAGATTCAAAATTCAAAAATTTAAATAGACAAGCCGAAAAAGAGATTAAAGAGGGGAAAGGGACGGAACCTCTGACGGACCTGCTACTTGGACACTAGACAACGACGGACCTGTGTGGCGTGGGGTTTGGACAACGAGTGAAGAGACAATCCGCTCCTGAAAGAGCTCTCCTGAGCGACAACGGGAAGAACGAAGCGTAGAAGATCGCTGAGTTCAAAAGATGCTAGCTGCGTATATGCTTAAGAAAGGGCTAATGCTCTTGTGGATTCCAATCTCAATACCCTTCCCCCCGACCCACGGCCTTAATCTTACCAGCGCTATATCTTTTTTGCGCGATATGGTGGGACTGTCTAGCACAGACACCCCCAAGCATCCCTAAGCAGCTGGCTCAGGGGAGGGATGCGGCAAGTTCTTCCGCAGCTCTAATGAAATCCCAAACGGATTGATACATGAGATTGATTTGCAATTTTTGGCGACAAAAATCTTCAAATTTATAATGAACTTCTGCTATCTCCCGAACCAAGCAAATGGGAATGACAAAGTACTTGCCAACGAAAGAGAAGCTAGAAGCACTAGAAGGAGTGAAAGCAAACTCACGTAAATATATGATGTGAAGGAGGAAAGTCGGGTGCCAAGCCTTTTGGCACCCTATATTAATTATGGGACGCTAAAAGGCGCCCTTTTGACACCCTACAATGGATATAGGGTGTTAAAAGTTAACTTTTGGCTCTCTATCCTTAAGATAGGACGTCTAAAAGCAAATCTTCGTTATTATAATTTTAAAAATGCCACCACCTTTATTTTTACTCCCGTTTTTAGAAAAAGGACACGAATTTCAGTAGTAAAAAGTATATTCTGTACTAGTGGAAAGTGGGGTCAGGAGGTAGGAGAGAGGGGAATAGGAAAATATAAAATAATTATATTGTAAAAAGTTATTTTGGCCAATGATTTATCCAAACATAACTATAGCTACGTTTGGAAACATGTTGGGGAGCCCATTTTGGCTCCCCAAACCCATTCTCACGCAAGTCGAGACAAAATTCCTCTCACATAAAGTACCTCGGAATCTGTGTCCGTTTTCCCAACGGGTTTCCAAACGAAGCCTATATTTTGGCCAACGGTCAATCCAAACATAAATTTTATTCATTCTACTAAAAGTCATTTTCGAAAGTCATTTCTCCCAACGATCATTCCCCCAACGGACTCCCCAAACAAGCTCACAGAGAAATCAATCTCTTCCTTATATGTATTCGAGTCTTTTGTAATTCTGCTCAGGAATGTCTGCATGCATATATTTCTTTATAAAAAAAAAATGAAAGGGTGGTCAAATAAATTCATTTCAGAACATTTTTAAGTAAAAAAGGTATTAATTTTTTTAATTAGTAATGCCCCCACGAAAGGCCAATGTTTCTTGATGGTTAATGCAAGAAAGAATAATGAACGCAAGATGCTTCAATGAAACTTCACCTGTAATAAAGTAATGGGATGTATTAGACCTTTGTGAAAAATGCAGTGCAGTGTTCCATGATAATTTGATAAATGACTATTTAAAGGGAATATCATAAAAAAAAGTCTCACAATAGTGATTTAATCGCAAATATATTGTAATAAGGGCATGTTTATTGGAGCATTTGGAAAAACCAAACGTACGTTCAACAGTATTTTGCCGCAAAACGAAATACTCTCGTTCATATATTTAACTCGACTTATGTAAAAGTACTTCTCTACCGCCTTCCTAAACGAGGGCAAAATCTGAAATTATTTTGCATGACCAACAGATTTAATTGAAATCAAATTTTGCTGGTAAATGAAGCCAAAGAGCATCTGGTATGCGTAATTGAGGGGGTTATGAACAAAAATTCTTTAGTAATAATGCTTCAGTATCAATTAACCGCCATGTTTGATAGTTCATGCAGCCGTAGCAACGATGACTCTTTGTTTAGTTGTTAACCTCTTTATTGCATGTCCACCACTTTTGGAATTCGATTCAATGGAATCAACAGAATTGTATTGTTTTTCTGGGAAGTTACTCTTAAATCCATATAAGCAACTTCTCTTCGTTTGACCGACAAAGTTGATCTAGTTGATAAAGGATCGACTCATAACATACAAATTCTTCAGTTCAAATCTCACTACTAATTTAAGAATCAGGTTGGTGAAAGATCTGTAAGTATTTATGTAAAGCACTTTCTAAGCATAGTGGAAAAAAGAAAAAGAAAAACTTGCTCTTCATTTGGAAACTATTCCATAATGCCTTGGACACTTGTGATATCCTCAAAATTCACCACCTAGATACCTCTAGTCTCTTGTGTTCTTAGTTGTGATCAAGAGTAATCTTTAGAATATCTGTTTTGGTTCGGATGCTTCTTAATCATAGTTCCTCAAATTGAGTTTATTTGGCAGGATATTCTTCACTTATGATTTTTCTTCCTAATCATACTTCCTCAAATTGAATGTCTTTGGCGGGATAATTTTCACTTATAATTTTTCTTATCATACTATTTATTTTATTATTCTCTTTTCATAATTTTAAGTCACTCTTTCTTGTGTTGCTTTGTAACCCAATTTTTATTGTATTTAAAACGGGTATGGAACCTGGACCAGACCGACCGTGTTAAGCTAAAAACCGGTGGCCCATCCTCCAATCCGGTATGAGTCATGGTTTAAATCTAGGTCATAACTACTCAGTCCAACCCACCCACCATGACGCAGGTGGACCCGCAGTAACTTGTAGACCCACTGATTTGGGGTCAATTGGGTTAAAAAAAAAAATTCCTCACTTCATTCAGACCTCATCTCCCCCAATTTTTTTTTTTTTTGCACTCCCGAGCCCCTCCCCTTCATCAGGCCATTTCTTGGTCGCCGATGACTGACTTTCCGACACCCTCTCCTCTTGCTAGTTAAATCATCCTCTCACACGCCCGAGCTCTTCCCCAACTTTCCTTTCTCCGTCACTGCTTCACCTTGCGCGCCCGAGCTCTTCCTTGTGCTTCTTGTGAAAGAAAGAAGAGAGAAAAGAGAGGCCATACCCTGTTATGTGTAAAGAGAGAGTGAAAAACTTGCCTTGTGATGTGTATTGACCCTTGAGTTGATTGTGGAGTATTGATAGAAGAAACATCATCGTGGGAGAGAGAAGACAAACAAGGAAAGATTGAACACAAGAAAAACTTTGAATGATGTGAATGTGTAATGAGAATTTTTTTATTTTTTATCGATTTAACTCCATCATGACCCAAATTCCTGTACCTTATCCGGTTTAGTCAGCAATCTAATTTCCCGTACCTTAATTTAAATTCACACAGCCTACGGGAGAAAAGGAGAGTTCTCCAGATATTTTAAAAAAATCAAACTTAAAAAAAAAATCAAAACGTGATTTCACTGAATTTATAAAAAGGTATAGAAAAAAAGGATGCGCTAGGGAGGGAGGGATGGGGGGAAAAGCATTAGGAGAAGGTAAGATCCGTGACGAGTGAGGAAAAGTACCGTTAGTGTCGGCCATTGAAAGGAGTCATCGGACGAAATCAATAAAGGCCTTTGCTTTTGTGCTGCTGTGACTCCCACACCATTCATTCACCCAAATCCAATGCCTCCTGTGAACACAACTCACAGTCACACCCACACCCTCCCATGTTATGTGGGTCCCCACATAATTATGGGTATTGTTCAGCCACTCCCATTCATTACCATTATCTATCATTAACGTTAAGAAGTCCCACCTAAATAATTTAGTAACTGAAAAAAGGTATCATAGGTAAACAACATGCAATGACAATCTGATGCAAGAAACAAAAACAAGCTGTATGCCTCTCAAACTGCAACTCATAAAAATGGAGTTCAAGGTTTCTATGGGCAAATACAATCAATCTGTTCTACTCTGCTATCGTTGCCAGCCTCAGTATTTTACAATGAATGACAAAGGGACAATGGGATCCACCACGTGATCACAAAATAGCCTACCCGTGGCTGTGCTGGATTTTTTATGATCATCATTCAATACATACACATATATTCACGCAAGTGCTAGCAGGAAAAATAGCTGTCCCTGGGACCCACCTCCAGCAGCATATTATTATGCAATATGATGCATCCCCCAACTTCACTCCTACCATTGTCAAATCCACAACTCACAAGCATGCATTTCTTTTTTTATCCTTGCTTTTAAAAATTCAACTTCTCATATTCACCCAATAAACCATGGCTTAAGTGGTAAAGGGTTATATTTAGTTCATACCCCACAAGGCACAAAGTGCGCAAATTCAAATGAAAAGGGGGGAAACACTCCCATCTCATGCTCCACTCACAAAAAGCCAGAGAAGTCCAGAACCACCAGGTACAGATAAAGTCAAGAAGTAGAACCCCACCATCTGAGTTCTAACTTGTCGGTGAAGCTAAACTACATTGACTAAAAATGCAAATCTCTCGTAATTGGATGACTAAATGAACAAAACCTTGAGAGAATGAAATTGAAATGAAACCATTCTTTACAATAATGAAGCGATACAAAAGGACTTGTTAGTATCAAAGTGATAACCACGCCATTTTTGGAGGACTGATATTGAGTTTATGTCCCACGAAAAGTGGTTTAACAAGGGGAGAGAAAAGATGAGAATATGAAGGGACCACATGAGAGAAAAAAATCTAGCCTCTTCATTTCATTTACAAATAGATTTTGGTGTCTCTGCAGGCAAGGGACCAAGAACTGCAAATTGACTATCTAATTTGGAACCGATTCTTCTCTGCCCAAATCAACCAAAAATACAGGAAAGTGTATACAAAAGAATTTCAAACCTTCAAAAAGAAAAGTAACAACCCCGTGGAAATGGAATTGCATCATCAAAGCTAATGCTAAGAAAACTAAAAGATACCATGAGACTCATCTATGGATTGATGTTGCATTCTCTCAAGTACAAATGATCATAGTTAACATACTTTGACCAGTAATTTCTGTACTTGGGAATGCTTATCTCTAGCCATGGTTTCATGTTCCCATTGTAATGTAAAACAGCCGCCCTATCAATCTCCCTTTGGTTGACATTTGGGTTATAGCCAAGACCCAAGACATGCCAGCCTTGGTTCAGTGGGAAAGTGCGCTTCCAGAATGTTATGAGACCAGGTGGAAGTGTTCCTAACTTCCACAGTTGTCTGTCATGATTCTGCATGACATTCAAATTTGAAAGGAAAAATCAGTAGATATTCAGCTTTGAAAATTAACAACACTACAAGCCAGGACTATTCCCTCAGTGCATATGGGATGGACAAATATTAGAGTTCATCCTTGTAATAAGCACTAAAAAGGGCATACAAGTGGACGTAGATAATGATCATCCCAAGTAACATGACATTCAATTGAAGCAAGAGATAAACCTAGAATAACTCATGAATGGTATGTCACTTGAGAAGATTCAAATCCAGACTTGGGAAGTGGAGAACAATAATGCATCCATGGGCATAAAGCTTGATTCAATATTAAGAAGCTAAGGGCATTACCATGATTATATTTACAGAATTACAGTTAGCATTAATTCTGACATAAAAATGAGACATTGGATTTATATTACTGCTGTAAAAGTTTTGAGCAACCAGTTTTCATGTGACTATCAGCCATATCAGGAATACTTTCTAACAATAAAATACTAAACTTACCAGCTTCTGCCAGTTGTGGTACAGCTCTGTGATGTGTTGTCTCTTCCATTCTGCTAAATCAAAAACATTCATACCATATGCCCATCCACAAGCACGTGGGTCAAAATTCTTTGCAATAAGAGGATTAGAGAAATTGAGGTAGCGATCAAAGCGATGGAAACTTTCTCCACAGGTTTCTACAGCACCATTCACATTGCCCTTCAAATCAATTGACCAAAGACCACTTAGATCCTTCTGCACAACAATATCATCATCCAAGAATAACACTTTGTTGAGCTTTGGAAAGATCTCAGGCAGGTAGAACCGCAGGTGATTTAAGATAGATAAATACTTTGGGTTTCGGAACTTGAGATTTGAATCAGAAGTATCCCGATGAGCCTTAAAGTAATAATCAATCATAGATGGAGAGCCCAGCTGCTTTAGAACAGGACTGTAACTTGCATTCAACCATGTAAATTCTTCAATGTTCTGAACTTGAATGGATGCCCTGCCTGGTGGATTTGCCAAGAACCACATCCTCATTGCCGCATAATTGAGCCTATCAGTAACAATGTGAATAACATGTTTTGATGGGTGCTGCAAAAACAATTCAACACACATTATTGCAATCCAATCAGAAATAGTTTATGCCTCTGGTAAATTGAGCCAACATAGAAATGGAAACACTTGTTTAAAAATATTTACATCATTGTGCAGCAATAGCACATTTTCTTTTTATTTTCACATTTGTTTGGCAATAAAAAAGATGTCAAGGAAATTTTTCAGAGCACACCTTAGCATTGGAAATAGTTGAATTCACAACAACAGCTGTTGCCAATATATTATCTGAGAATATTGCATAATGGAATAACTCAGGGTCTTCCAACTTCTCTTGATTTGGAAACTCCTGCTGGGAAGAATTCAATGAGTAATACTCAGTTGTAAGGCGCAATGGAAGACAATGAAGACCTTTAGGAAGTGTTTTTGCTGTCAATTGTGTTAAGAACAAGGTCTGTTTCTTGTGTGCATGAAGCTGCTCCTCTGTTGAGTGTATCATAGCACGAAGTTTCTTCACAACAGCAGCGCAATCATCTTGAATTTGGTTTCCTTTCATCAATGACTGCTCCATTGCCTTCATTCTCTCATTTGCACTGCATTAATATAACAAATACAGATTAACACTAATGAAACGTAGCTCAAAGAAAATTGAACTATTTATGATGCATATATCCCCCGAAGCTAGGGGAAAGCTTTGAAAGAAGAAACCACAAACTGAAAAATACATAGCAGGACATTGTATTGACATGTATAGCACTATTCTTAAAGGAGTGCTTACTTCTTGGGTAAGTCAGAATCTTTGCTTGCATCCCCTAGTGTTCGTGTAACTTCCTTAACCCGTAAACGAAGCTCCCGAGTAAGGTGGGGGTTGTTTTTAACCGCAGGAAGGGAAAGATAAACCTTTGCCCTCACAAGTTGATCCTTTAGTTGTCGTACCCGAGCATCTGATGGTGTTTGGGCATTCGGCTTATTGATTTCAGATGATCTATGCATTCTATTGGTTACTTCACTAGAAGTTTGAGTTTTTTGTTCTTCTGGCTTAGCAACCTGAAGGAAGATGCACCAAATGCAGTAAGAACATCTCATTCATTGAAGTTAATTTTCCTTCACTTAATTAAAGTAATTTCTCATAAAGGCCGCATAAGTCCTGAATATAGATATGCAATATGTCAGCATCATATTAGCAGTTATTTGTCCCCTTTCCTAACTGAACTGGTAGGGGAGTGGGGAAGATGAGTGATGTTACTTCTTATGATAATGGGTACATGATGCAGGGGGAACTAACAATATGCTCAACAACAAAACTTGACCAGAAGAACATCAACATTAATACAATGAAAATTAAAAAAATGATTTATACCAGAGCTACCAATGCAGAAGGTCAGACCTCATGCTCCTAAAATGACTAATTCAAGACGCAGAACCAATAAAGTATACCAGACATTGAAAACTATATTTGAAAGATGGTAGATAACCTGCCCTACAAATAAAGTTTGATATGACCACAAGGCTTGAAAAATTGTCTTGTGTAGAAGCAAGATACAGATCAATAGGTTGTGAACATGGGGCAGTACACGATACAACTTAAATAAATTACAGAAAAATCAAAAGGGAAATATATCCTCACTAACAATGTTTTGAGATGCATTAGTGTCGTTGCCCTCAAATGCAGCTTCACCATTTACATTGTCACCATTTGCATCAGCTTTAGTTTTTTGATTGACTCTATCTGTCACCTTTCTTATAATACTCTCCGTTTTACCTTGCTCCTCCTCATTTGTAGTTGACAATACCCGGGCAGATACATGTTCTCTTGATTCAGCCAATTCCAAATCTAGGTCAACGAGGGAGCTATATCAGAATATAAACAAATATATACAAAAATATACACAAAATAGTAAACAAAAAATAATCTTAATGAAGAAAAGAGAAACCCCAAACAAAATACCTTCGGAAGATGTGTTGGTGTCGGTTGAACCCTCAGTATAGACAAACCCAATTGGTTCTTTAAGAACTGTCGAAGTTTCCCGTTTGCGAAACGGGAATGTCAGCAAAAATTCTAGCAATTCCCGGGGAAATAAATCTTTCAAAGGAAAAAAAAAAGAATCTTTACCTGAGGCAGCAGATTCAAATGGCCAGAGTCTCCAGCACTGTGAGTCTGGCAAAAAAAAACAAAGAAATAAAACAAAAATTCAAAGACATCTTCACTGAAAATAAAGTCGAATTCTGTCACAGATAATACTTACGAAAGCGGCACCCTCATCAATAAACTCTTGTTTGGCTGCACATAGCATTAAAAAGAAACAAAAAAAAAAAAGAATTAGCGAAATGCAAGGGTTTAT
Source organism: Vachellia pachyceras (assembly GCA_025593235.1). Taxonomy (NCBI): domain Eukaryota; kingdom Viridiplantae; phylum Streptophyta; class Magnoliopsida; order Fabales; family Fabaceae; genus Vachellia; species Vachellia pachyceras. The sequence goes on along the minus strand of JANTPZ010004496.1, from coordinate 853 downwards.
TAAGTTCAGGATGGGCAAGGAAACGCAAGAGATCTAAGACAAACTCACCCGAAGGTGACTTGAAGTTCCCAAGACGATCAGTGTAGAGAACAATCGGAGAAACAACAGTTATACAAAGCAGCATCAGCACAACGCTTCTCACAGCCACCATTTCTACTCAAACCCCAAAATCACAGCCTTCAAGAACCCCCAAAATTGTTGTCGGCAAGGAGGCAAAGCTGAGAGCACAGAATAAGCAGAGATGCCTCCGCTGCTGTCGCTTCTTGACAAAAAGCTACGCGTCCCTTTAGCGCCCACACAGATTATATCTGAAAGGCCACTGATGCAAACAGAAATCCAACCCAAGAAACCAAAAAAAAAAAAAAACTTCTCAGAATAAGAAAATAAAACCCACTTTTATTTAAGGAAATGATAGAAATCTCAAGAGGAGATACAGCAAGAAGCAGCGAATCTATGACGCGTACACTTATTTTTAAGAACAGAAAGAGAAACGCATTTCCCCCCGATCTGAAACATGCAAGGATGCGTTATATCTGATGAATGTGCTCCGCAACCCCGAACACACAGGACCCCGTTTCTTTATGGATTGTATTGTACCCTTTTCCGTAAAATGCACGACCAGAAAGGGAAGAGATGAAGAAGAGAGAATGAAAGAAAAAGAGGTAAAAGGGTTTTTGAGAGAGACTGGAAGACAAAGGAAGAAAGAATGGGAAACACCAAAATGCAAAACAGGGAAAAGCAGAGATGAGCCAAGAGACGAGATGGGATAGATACTAATCTTTGTTGGGGTCTGTGTTAGTGTATCATTACATGTTAACGAAAAGGGAAAGAGAGAAGAATTGAGAGAAAACTG
>JANTPZ010004493.1:0-13674 GCA_025593235.1 Vachellia pachyceras | reverse complement strand
AATTTGTAAACTGTGCCACTTTGCCTTTGCAACCTTCACCAGCAAAATAAGACCGATTTTAATCCCAAAAGTAATATTATTTCAGATCTCTTTTCTTCTTCATTTTACCAAATGCAGATGAACTAATTAAGCCCATACTTGGTGATCTTCATTGCTGTCAACAGGTTGAAAGAATGGGGATTTCTCAGAGGATGGGGAGATACTGCAAGAAGGGTTAATGAGACAATGAAGATGCTTTCTGAGGTTCTAGAAGCACCGGACTCCGAGAAACTGCAATCATTTTTCAGCAGGCTACCAAACATGTTCAACATTGTCATTTTGTCAGTTCATGGATACTTTGGCCAAGCTGATGTCCTTGGACTTCCAGACACAGGAGGCCAAGTAAGAAACCCTCTTGCCTTAATTTTTTTTGCCCACCATTTTCACAAGATGTAGTGTATTATTTAAGAGATTTAGCGCACTTCCTAACTTTCGATGATCTTTCCTTTTTTGGTGGTGCTGCATTATTCTGATAGGTGGTTTATATTCTTGACCAAGTAAAGGCCTTTGAGGAAGAGTTGCTATATAAAATAAAGCTTCAAGGCCTTAGTGTGAAGCCTCAGATTCTTGTGGTAGGCTAAAAACCTATTTGCTTCTTCTTTTTCTTCTCTCATTACTACCTTTTGCTTTCTCCTCCTTTTACTGAGAACTTTTGTTCTCTATTCACAGGTTACTCGCCTTATACCGGATGCGCGAGGGACGAAGTGTAACCAAGAATTGGAACCTATTGCCAACACCAAGTATTCTCACATTCTTAGGGTTCCTTTCTCGACAGAGAGAGGAATTCTTCGTCAATGGGTTTCTCGTTTTGATATCTACCCTTACCTGGAGAGATTTGCTCAGGCATGCATGGTTTTCATTTCTTTTGATAAAAGGAAAAGATGAAGCATGTTGTTCACTTATTTTTTTTCCTTCTCCCGTATCATTAAAACAGGATGCCACTGAGAAGGTTATAGATATTTTGGAAGGGAAGCCTGATCTCATTATTGGAAATTATACTGATGGAAACTTGGTTTCATCTTTAATGGCTAGTAAACTTGGAGTCACTCAGGTTGAACTAATCGAACTCCTTGCTTGATTTTTGGCAAGCTAATAAATAGATCTTAAGTATCACTTTTCAACTGAAACGCTTTTTTTATTTTATTATAATGAAGGCAACTATAGCTCATGCTTTGGAGAAGACCAAATATGAAGATTCAGATGCCAAATGGAAGCAGTTTGATGCAAAGTATCATTTTTCATGTCAGTTCACAGCTGATATGATCTCAATGAATGCTGCTGATTTCATCATAACAAGCACTTACCAAGAGATTGCTGGAAGGTAGGTCTTCACTTTGAATTATTGTCTATGGGCTCACTATGGTTAAAAACAACTCTCTGCTCACGGGGTAAAGACTGGATATATTTATCCCTTCATGAACCTCATTTGATGGGAGCTTTATGTACCTGGCTGCCTTTTACTCACTACGGTTTAAAACTTGAAATTACTTGCTGGGAAAGTAACTTAACTATTTTTTTGTTATATCATCAGTAAGGATAAGCCTGGACAGTATGAAAGCCACACTGCATTTACCATGCCTGGACTTTCTCGAGTAGTCTCCGGTATCAATGTTTTCGATCCAAAGTTCAATATTGCTGCACCAGGGGCTGATCAATCTGTCTACTTTCCTTACACTGAAAAACAAAAGAGACTAACCTCATTTCATCCTGACATTGAGGAGCTACTTTACAGCAAGCGAAACAATGAAGAACACATGTGAGTCTCATGGTTGTTTCTCCTAGCACTTTGTTCATAGGTGAATTTACAAATGCAAATACGTATTTTTAACAACAAACAAAAGTAAAATAGCAATTGTGATAGGAGAATTTGACCTCATAATATAAGCAACTTGACTTAAGTTTTATCCATTTACGCAAGAAAGATTCTATCACTCTGTGTGTTTGTGTGTGTTTGCAACAGAGGGTTTTTGGAAGACAAGAAGAAGCCAATCATTTTCTCAATGGCCAGGCTCGATACAGTGAAAAACCTCACTGGCCTAGTTGAGTGGTATGGGAAGAACAAGAAGCTGAGGAACTTGGTAAACCTTGTGGTTGTTGGAGGATTCTTCAACCCATCCAAATCAAAAGACAGAGAAGAAATGGCAGAGATCAAGAAGATGCATTCCTTGATGGAGAAATATAAACTCAAGGGTCAGTTCAGATGGATAGCAGCACAAACTGATCGCCATCGAAATGGAGAGCTATACCGATGCATTGCAGATACAAAGGGAGCTTTTGTGCAGCCAGCATTGTATGAGGCCTTTGGACTCACAGTTATTGAAGCAATGAACTGTGGATTGCCCACTTTTGCTACAAATCAAGGAGGTCCTGCAGAAATTATTATTGATGGAGTCTCTGGTTTTCATATTGACCCATACAATGGAGATGAATCAAGCAGCAAGATTGCTGACTTCTTTGAGAGATGCCAGATTGATTCTAATTATTGGAACAACATGTCAATGGCTGGTCTTCAACGCATCAATGAATGGTAAAACTTCAACATTTGTCCTTAATATGATGACTCATTCATTTTGCATCAGATAAGAAGAACCTAGTTAGAAGTCTTAATCTCAAGAAATTCTTGAGAACAAAGAAAGCTAGATAAGTTCAACAAACTTGATGGATTGAATTCTCAAACTTCATTTTATTCTGTTTGATTTACAGCTACACATGGAAGATTTACGCGGAGAAAGTGTTGAACATGGGATCAGTATATGGGTTCTGGAGAGGGTTGAACAAGAAACAAAAGTTAGGAAAGGAAAGATACATTCACATGCTTTATAGTCTCCAATTCAGGAACTTGGTGAGTTATTATTAGGAAATTGGATAAAAAAAAAGCGCTTTTGATTCTTTTCTTCCTTTCAAATTCAATAAATTGTTTCATCGCTTTGCAGGCAAGAAATATTCCTGTCCCTATTGAAGAGCCTCTAGAAGCTAAAACAATGGGGAAAACTTCAATCCAAAAGCCAACAAAACCAGTATCACAACCCAGAACACCATTTGAACCACCTCCAACCATTGCATCTCAGCAAGCCCCGAGGCAAGTGTTCTCTCAAGTTTTTTTCTTGTTATATGGTTACTAGACTGTGTTTTAAGCATTCACACGGTTTAAACTCGAGAACTTATACTTATGAAGACAAAACCTGTTCTAATAGAATCAACATCTATTGGTGTTCTCTCAAGTTTTTAATTGTGAAGTGCTGCAAGTTTCTTTAGCAAGAACATAACTTGTGGATATTTTAAAACTTAATACCAAATCTTTTGAAATGAATACGAAAATTTTAAGGAATTTTAAGATTTTTTTTTTTTGCAGTGATGTTGGTTTAGATCAGAGATTGGTCGAGCCTGAGGAAAGTGAAGAAGGCTATGAATATCGTTGGTGGGTGTTTCTACTTGCCGTTTTGCTTACCATTGCTTACTTTCTCAAGAACATGGACATTTTATTCATTTGGAAAGAGAGATCACAGAGCCAGAGGGACTGAACATTGATTTACATGTACTCCTATTTGTCATTTAGAAAAAAAAGGAAAAGAATTGTTTGTTATTCTGAAAGATGTTAATATTGTAAATTATTTCAATGATCAATAAGAAGTTCACTTTCTGGGTTGATTACTACATTAACCTAGATGCTCTATTTCTTTTATAAGCCTCTGTTAACTACTCATTGAGATTAAGAAAATTAACTCAAATTAGTTAAATATTATTTTTTTATAACTTTATACATTTGACTAATATGGTTTAACGGGGAGAGAGGGGATGTAAAGTCCATTAATCAAGCTAAATGTTCATTAAAAACATGGATAATTATTTTTTAAAAAAATTAATCAAAAATATTTTATTAAATATTGTAAAAAGTCTAGTACTGCACCCAGTTCTTAATATAAAACCGAATTGATTAGTTTGAGAAAATTAAGAAACATAAATAAATTACTTAATCATAATATATATTACATTATTTCTATGAAATATTAATATGTACAAGGGCAAATTAGTTTCAGGAGATGACAAATAAAAATACTTTAAAGTAATTTATTTAATCTGTCAAAATCAACAAAGTAAGACTAGAATGGGGCTAGTTATGAAAACATTGTGAAATTTGTAAAAACTAATAGCTTGTTTGGAAGTCCGGTGGAGAATAGGTTTTACGGAGTTCGAAGTAAAATTTAGGTTTTGGAAAATAGATTTTTGAGAAATAACGTTTACAGATTTCGAGGCAAAACCTAGGTTTCAAAAAGATCATTGTATTTGGGAAGTTATTATGAGAATAACTTTTATGCTTTACAAGGCAAATAGTAAGTAGGAAAGAGGAAAGAAGAAGAAAGAAAAAAGAGGAAAGAGAAAATTTATTAGAAGAGAGAGTGTGATATGATAAGAAAATAGCTTTTTTAAAACCGAAATTTTGTCTCTAGAATAGCTTTTCTAAAAAATGTGAGTACTTGGATAAAATCTAAATTTCCAATCAGAAAACCAAACGAGCTCTAGATATTGAAGGAGAGTCAACGACATGTAACAGCTCCCACATTGAGAAAATTTCCTTGAAAGAGAAATTTTATAAGGTATTAGGTTCCTCAACATCAACAGTTGGCTATTCGGATGTGGTCCTGCCTACTTATCTTTATTATAGCGATTTCATTGAGAAACAACTAATGAGAAAGGGCTACTTGCGTACGGTTCTGATCAGATGGGCTAACTAACAGGATGTTGAGTGAAATGCTGTAGCGTAGAACCATTAGGAGGGGCTGCCTATGTAAGGTTATGACCAAAGGAATAACCAACAAGATGTTGAGTGAGAGTGTTGTATAGTCTTTGGGATGTCCCCTCATAAGGGGTTGCATTTTAACAAGTCCTACGTTGAGAAGATCTTCTTGAAAGATTGACCATATAAACCCCTGTGTTCTCCGACCACAACAACTAACTTTTGGAGTGCAGTTACATCACATCAAACACAAATATTTATCCTAATTTAACTCTACAATTTATGCCTATCGTCCAGTACTTAAGATCTTTACTTGAGATTCTCCCTATTTTGCTACATTGAAACGGGTTATGGCAACAAGCACAGTACAGTCACGTGATCCTCAACCGGTCACTTCAATCCCCTCCAAGATTCTCGCTGATTTTGAGTAATCACTCGATAATGTTTATAAATCAGCAATGATCATTTAGTGAGCCAGATAGAGAAACCAATGAAGCTCGAGTTAAAAGTTGGGAAAGCAACTGATCATTAGATGCAAGATCTACCCATTATACTGATCTGAGCTAGCCGTTAGGTGAAATATTAAATGCACTTTTGAAAAAGGAAATAACACAGGAATACTATTGAATAAAGTGTATAAACAAATTAATAAGGGGGATGGGATACTCTAAGTAGATCGTTCCAACCCTATATTGTGGAGTGGATTTTGAGCACACACCCACCATGTGAGGAAAGAAAAGATGATAAACACTTCTGAAAATCTGCGTCTGATGGTTGTTTTTCTGTTAAATCAGCTTACCATTTTTTTCTACAGGTAACAACCAGCGAGGAGATCCCTTTTGGAGGAAGCTATGGAGGTGACCAGTTCCAGAGAAGATCAAAGCTTTTCTATAGACCTTTGCACATGGGAAAGCACATACAGTCCACTTGCGCGCCAGGAGGGGACTTGCAGATTTGACAGCATGCCCCTTTGGATGCAACCAGGAGGAGACTCCCATGCACATGCTGCGTGACTGCGTTAATGCCAAGGATAGGTGGTCTATTTTGGTTAACCCTCCCTTGTGGGAGGAGTTTGTCTCTTTGCAGGGCATGGATTGGCTAAAATGGAACTCCAAAGTGGAACCAGGCTGGAGCTTCACCCAGAAAATCCAATGGTGTAACCTATTCGGTTATATCTGTTGGGACATTTGGGTTGACAAGTGCAAGAAAGTTTTTGGAAGGGACGAGCAAGCTGAGTTTAATGATGCTCACTCTACGCTCTTCAGAGCCTGTTGGGACCAAGCCATCCTATCTCAAAGTAAGTTCCAAGCAGGGCGTACAAGGCATCAACAGGAAGATACCAGTGGAGACATGGACTTTTGTAAGCTTGAGGTTGACGGGTCTGTGCTCAGCTCAGGGCATAGTGGGTGTGGTGGTGTGATTCGTACGGGGGATAATCGATAGATATGTGGATTTAGTTGCAAACTTTCTAACGTCCCTCCAACCATTGCGGAACTCATTGCCCTTATACACGGTCTCCAGTTTTTTGGGTACGGAAGTATAAAAAAGTTAAGGTAATCACTGACTGTGTGGAAGTCATAAACCTAGTGTCTAGGGGGTGTAACGGTATGCACCCTTTCAAAGAGATTATTGATGAAGCCCGGATGTCCGTAGCTAGGGATTGGAATATTGTGTTGCGTAGCATGCTCCTTGAGAGAGTAATAGGTTGGCAGATAGTCTAGTTAAACTGGCCCATGATCTTGTAGGTAACTTTTTTATGTATGAACAACATTCGCCCTCTTTGCAAAGGATGGGTGACGGGGGATTTGATTCCCTCTTAGCTTGTTGTGTTGTTTTATTTGAGTAATGTTATCCATGTTTATATTAAAAAACAAATTAATAACAAAGCTAGAGTAATTTTGAGTTTCATTTTAAAAGACCCAGAGCAGACAAAAATAACCATTGTGTTCTTCAAGCTTTTCAAAAAGCATGATATACTGATAAAATAGAGTAAACGTGTACTAAGATTTCTTTTCTTTTCTTTTTGTACTAAGATTTCTAGAAACATACATTTAACAGAAGAGTAGGAATAATACAAGTTATTAGAAATATGATGCCTTGATAGAGAGCAAGATCGTTTTTCAAAGCATGAACACAAGTAGTTGTTTACATGCTGATATATTTTAGCCAGAAGAAATTTGCCAAAACATTTAATAAATTTTCAAGTTGTGGTTTTGCTTCATATATATAATTTCACTTGTTTTTCACGACAGATATCTGTCTGGATCTTCCATTCACTCAAACAACAAATAAGATTTCTCCACTTTTACCACTTGTGATCCGCTGGATTTAATCTAATAAAAGTATATAAAACTTAGATTGCAGTATCATACACATGCACATGAAATTAGAGTAATTTAGAACCAACAAATTGGTTGGTTAAGATGGTAAGTAACATTACCTTTATGAAAAAAATTGCCAATTTAAATCTCGATAGACGTGTTTATTAGGAGAGGTGAAAGCCCTTTTAAGCTTTAAAGTTGTAAAGTTTGAAATGGATCAATTCAATGCCAATTCCTTCTGGAGAGTGAGCCCAATTATTAATGAAGTTATGAGATTTCCAATTCCAATATAAGCCCAAAAGTTGCCATGAACCTAAAAATAAATAAATGTTGCAAAAAAATATAAATGAAACAACTGACAACGGGAATAGATTTGGTGGAGGGCCTGATGCCTCAAAACATGACGAATCAAAATTTAAATTTCTGTTAATAGATGTGTTTATATTTAGTATCTAACAATATGTCTCAAACAGTATTACATCTAATAAAAGGATACATAAGTTTTTTTAAAAAATATACATGAAACAAAATTAAAAAATGATTTTAAGCTTGTTGGTGTAATTATTACGTCACAAAGCATTGATTTGTTTAGATATAAATGTTGCTATTTCAGGAAAAATGAAACAAATTTTTGTAACTCTTCCCTTAGCTTCCATTTTGCTGAATTATTCTTTCCCATTATAGAAAGTTAGCCTCTGTTTAATCCTTTCGCTTACTGGAAAATACAATTATTTAACTTATCGTGCCTCTCAAGTGGATAAGATTTGTAAAGTTAGTGAAAGTTATTGATAAGCTTTTATTCCATTTATTTTTTATTTTTTAAAAAAGCTCCTCTTCTTTTTTATTCAATAAATGTCATCATTTCAAATATCCAAGTTTATTCCATCTCTTATGCCACAAATTAGCTGGAATAACGAATATCGCACGAAAAGCATAAAATATGAACAAGGTATTGAACATATCTTATTAATTCATTTAACCCAGGCTTACGTAATGAATCAAAATTTAAATTTTTATCACACATTTAATTAATCACCAATGGTACCTCAAATATGATCCTTTTAGTAGGGAAAACAGCGCCAATTTGTTTCATCCAGATCCATCAATAAGCAATTAAGATCAATGACTTTATAGTATAATGATATGGATACTTTTTATAAGTGTAAAGTTGCGGATTCGATTCCATTTATAATATGACATGATGTGATTAGTAACTGCCTTTTTAATTAACAAAAGACTAATTGATGAGTGGATGTTTTGAAAGAAGAATGTTATCTTTTTTAGCAGGATTCTATTTGAATGTGGAGTTTTGTTCTCAAGTAACATTCTCCAAAGTTGGTATGGACAACGATTGAGAGATGTGCATGAATGAAGTTGCTTTTGTTGGATTTATGGCTAACATAGGCTTTAAATTAATGCCTCTCAATTACTATAGTACTCATGGATTTAATGTGTCAAAATATTTAGGAGCTTTTATAAAAAAAAAATGCATGCAGCACTTTATACATTACGGATGTGTAAAAATATTAAGGAATATTAAAAATATGAACGAAAATATTATAATTATTAAATATAACATAACGCAATTATGTATACATTCGTAGAAATAGCATTGACCTCACTGTAAAAAGTAACTGTGTTATATTATATTTAAATACGCCACCATTTTTGCTCTTATTTTAAATGCTTATAGGTATTTTTGCACTTCCAAAAAACATATGATACCGGACAAGCTTTTGGTTAAAGTCATAGGTGTTTTTTTTTTGCAACTTGACTCTATTACTCATTTGATCATATTTATAAGTTAGTTTCAGCATATTTATAAAAAACTTTTTAACCTTATTTTCTCATGGGTCAAAAATTCAACTACTTTCCATCCTAATTTACATTTAACATATATTATACCCGATGAGAATAAAATCAACATAATAACAAATGAATTTGCAATATTATATAAAAATTTAAAAATGTGATTTATAAATAAAACTATGAAAGTATTATATCATAGGTTAGCCAAAACAAACACGTCTTGTCGTTTTTTCTAATTACTTGTTGAACAAATATTGCAATATATATAATGACGTTCCATAACGAAACAATAATTACCCCCCCCCCATTCTCGTTATCACTTTCTAGGTTTCTTGCACGTATTTTACCAACTCCCTACAAATTCCCCATTGGCTATTTATATATGTATGTATGTATGTATGTATATATATATCTCACAAACATGGTGGCCTTTTCTTTTTATACATAAGCACCAATTATTGGGTGTGAGTTTGCCTTGAGTTAATGTTGAAAAAGAAAGAAATCACTTTACGAAGATGAGAACAATAGATCTAAGAAGAAGAATAGACCGATTAAGATAGTGATTTAAGAGTTATATTGAGTCCGTTTGGGAAAGCGATAGAGAGGTACTTTTACGCAAGTCGAGGTAAATATGTAGAGGATATTGTCTCATTTTACGGAAAAAGACTGTTGAACATACTTTTGGGTGAGAATTAAGTGTTTCCAAACAAACACACTGTTGGATTTAGAATACGATTGAAATGATATATTTAATTAAAATATACAAAAAATTATAATTTATAACTCTTGAGAGAGTTATATGCAAATGTCCAAAAACATTAATTAACCCATAAGTAAATAAACAAAAAGACATTAGATCATAATTGTGGCATAATAGGAAAACATTAGTGTTAACCAATTCCACTCGTATATTCATCTTCCTTATATGGCTAACAAAAAGAAAATAATAACTTCTTTTTAAAATTCTTAATTAAGAGAACCAAAAAAAGAAAAGAAAACAACAATGTGCTTGGCAAAATGAGGAATAAGGGTCAAAATTTACAAACACACACACACACACACACATATATATATATATAGACATATAGATAGCCATACATACATAGAAAAGTTCATTGATTAAATAAATATATAATATAAGAATCCTAAAAAAATCGTATAATGTTTTGGAGTGCTACACGCACTCTATGTTATCTGTTAGGATGCGAGTGACATATGACCAAAGCTAGTTCATTGAATTAAACAATTACATGCCACAAAATTATTTGACCAGCAGCCGACAATGTTAATTTTTTTTTTAAATTTCAATTTAAATCTAATTTATTATTCACTATGGAAATAAATTTTTAATTTAATTAAATTTAAAAAATTGTGACTATGAATTATGTGAGTTTTTTTTTATAACTTTCCTTGTCTTAAAAAAATTCATGGCTCCGGTATTAAAAAAAAGGAAATTGTATAATGGGCTTATTTAGAATGACGTTTCCAAAAGTCATACGCACGTTCAACAGTGTTTTTTTCGCAAAATGAAATAATCTCATCTATATATTTACTTTGACTCGCGTAAAAGTACTTCTCTACCGCGTTCCTAAACGGATACAATATTGTGTTTGCCAGTAATTTAGCGTCTCAGCTCTCACCCCATGTGTGGAATCAGTCACATACAGTGATTTAGACGTTTAAATGTCTTTGTTTGAAAATTATTCGATGGATAGGTGCATGATCTAATTGAATAACTGGAGAATAATATTAAAATAGCATTACCAAATTTGTTACAATTGAACATATATTTAATTAATACTATACGTCATTCAAATAATAAAAATTTACAAATAGAAGCTCTGAATTAGTCATTGGGAATAAGGCTCCGTTTGATGAAGATTAAATGAACGTAGATGTGAAAATAGAAATAAGAATGAAAAATGAATTGGTTTAAAAAAATGTTCGGTATATATTTAAAATAAAATTTTTAATGGAATATTGACATGTATGATTCAATAATAATTAGGAAGGATCATGCGTTTCATTAAAAAAAATTATTTGGGAATCAATCACTTGAGGGTTTAATTTTTTCAATATGAAGATATTGATAGTTTATCTCCCTTGAGCCTCATGTTTTTAAAAAGCAAAATTTCATAGAAAATGTAGATAAATATGCCACTTTGAGGATCCCTAATTAATTAATTAATTAATTAATTAATGAGTATTTGTTTAGTAAAATATTTTTTCAATTTTACAAAATAATACGAATTCCAGAGTTTCCAACTTTTTTCTCCTTAAAGTGTCGCCATTCCTTAAGATTTATATTTTTTCATTGTGCCGTAAAGTTTTATTTAAGATTTTTTTTTCAAATTTTTGACCAAGCATAAGCAAATTTTCAATTGGTTGAATGTAAGAAATAAACAATTTTTTATTATATATATTTATATATTTAATAAAAAATACATGATTATACAAATTGTGTTATGATCATAAATTTAATTATATCTATGATCGCTTTTTTAACTTTTATAAGCTTGTATGTACGTGACACTACATAATGAGTATTTTTTTTTTCATGAACAGAGTAAATATTTATCTTATTATATCTTCGATCAATTATGATCAATGCTAGCTGCTAAGTTAATTTTTTCTAATTTTCTACACCGAATAGTGATATTTGTTTTTTGAGAAATTACAGATGTATTTTTTATAGAGTATTTGTGTTACCATATAATTTATTTTCTATTATAGCTAAGTAACTCTAACCATAACAACATGTTTAACGAAATAATTTTAAATGCATGAAAAAATCAAACTGAAATCAGCACAAGTCTGGTCTGCTCGGGGAAATTAATCTGGCAGTCCTTATCAAATAGTGCTACAAAAATATTTCAAACATGAATGTTAATAGTTTAATAAGGAGATTATCTTTATTTTATATATTGGAAAGGTGTATGAAAGTGACTCAATTTTTCTTTAATAAGAAAATTATGCACCAGGAGAGAATCAGACAAAACAAATATATGATCATTAAATACAAAAAAACATTTTTTTCTTATTCCATTAAATTTTTGGTATATCAAACACAAATAAAATAATGGCAGAAATAAATTTTTTTCCAACTCTTTATTAAGAAAATTAAATCATTTGAAAGCTAGGTTTTTCATTAAATTATGGCTAAAGTATACTTTTAGTCCTTTATGTTTGCGTTAGATTTCACTTTAGTCCTTCAAGTTTAAAAAGTGCACTTTTAGTCTCTCAAATTTAACGTCGTTAGTCTCTTTTAACGGAAATTGCTGACTCATCAAACTTAACGCCGTCATTTTAAATCTTTTTTATTTTACACAATTTAAAATATCAAATTTATTAAATTATTAAATTAAAATTTAAATATGAGTATGTTTTGTTAACGTTTTATTGGAAAGTTATCAATTAAATTTGATGAGTCAGCAATTTCCGTTAAAAGATACTAATGGCGTTAAGTTTGAGGGATTGAAAGTACACTTTTTAAACTTAAAGGACTAAAATAAAACCTGACATAAACATAAATGATTAAAAGTATACTTCAACCTTAAACTATGCGTCCTAATTATATTTTGACTTTTCAACTAATATATTATATATTTATATAATCAATTGCAGCTAACACTGCTAGCGGCCCTGTTGGCAACCGTGGTGTACTGTAAATTAGGATACAATTCCAAATATTCATTAATTAATTTGGATACAATTCCTCCAAATAGTGTACTGTATATTAGGATACAATTCCTCCAAAAATAAATAAATACCGTGGTGTACTGTATATTTATTAATTAATTTGTTTACATCTCTTGGTTTATCAATGTTAAATATTCATATATTAAGAATTTCAATTTCGTATACATGTATGATCAACTTCAACTTATAATTAATTAAGCATCAATATGAAATTTCAATTATATATTAAACCACCGTTTTCCTATGGAGTGATTGAGAGATTAAAATATAAAATTAATAAATGGTAGGCTAGTCAAATTTTCCCTCTCCTTCAAAAACTTACAAATGTGACCAATTCTTTGTGCCAAAAGTCTCTCTAATTTTCCTCTCTATAAATAATTTTCAAGGAATTTTTTTCCAGTCAAATGAATTTTTTAATCGCACTTGGTATTTTTATTTCCTTTTACCCAGCTAGTTACAATCGAACTAGTATGAGTGTAAAATTATTTCAGCAGTAATAACTCTAACTTAAAATAAGTATTTTTATATATAAAAAAGTAAGTATCCAATCACTTAAATAAATTAAACTGCTATTACAGAGAAGAGTTTGTGTGTTTTTTTTATTCCTTAATTATCTAATTTGGACAATCACTTGAACAATATATATATTCACATTTTGATTTATTATTTTCAAAACATAAAAAAATGCTTACATGCATTTAACTAAATGCGTAAGTATCCATTAATTTGACTTACTTTTTTTTTGTTACTTTTAACGAGTTTTATGACCTTGAATCTTCAAGGGGTCTATAATATGTGATTCCATAAAGGCTGCCCATCCAGGTAAACGAGATTAATCAGTAATTAAGTAATTAAATAATTAAATATGGAGTTCATTATTGGGCACATTATTCCAACTCTTTACCTGAAAGTTTCATTTATTAATTGAATATACCAAATTTGTCAATTTGAATTTTAAACTGATTCATACCTCTCCAAGTTTATCTTTTCCTTTTTTTAAAAGTTGTAGGTTTGTCGATGATAAAACAACAATACTAAAGATTTGTCTCATTACTATATAAATCACACAAT
>JANTPZ010004492.1:0-16062 GCA_025593235.1 Vachellia pachyceras | reverse complement strand
GCTGGATACTGGTGATTTCATGGAGACCAAAATAAAGTATAATCAAATGAAAAGGGTCATTGACTAATCCCTTTAGAACTTAACACATGCAGCAATAGTTATACCAATTTCTCTGTATAAACTGTCTAATCAATGGATAGCAATCTAAAACAACCCTTGGCATAATTTTTCTTATCGGCCAGTGGAACTTTGACTAGTAATAATCAACACACACGTGCTTGTGCGTTTCTATTGTTGGCTTCGATTTCCTCACAAGCAACCATGGGAAATAGGTGAGCATTTGGGTTTTAATTTGTTGATTTGGCAAGACCCTCACTTTCATATCGGAAAATCCCTACTTGATGATCAGGCCATGGAGAAGTTGGTGAAGTCCCCTGCTCGAAACTCGAATCACCTTCAAATTAAAAGTTCAACTTCATATCACTACTTTCGCTTTCTAATGCTCTATTGACATACCTAATCCATTTTACCACTCCTTTCGACCCCACCTATCATTTTATTAGTATGTTTATTAATTTCATCTATTTTCACTTCAAATAAGAAAGAGGGTTTAAGAACAATTTTGACTAACACCCGTGTGATTTGCTTATTACTCTCTCTCTCTCTCTCTCTGTTAATTTTCCGTGATACTTTTAAGTCCTATATATAAATGTATTCATGGGCCACATTAATTATAGGAATGCTCGGTTGAGTTCATATGATTGATACTACCTCTGGCCGGTTGATTTCTATGAAGTAAATTAAATAAATTACTGAATTATAATATATATTCTGAAAATATTTATGTATATAATTAAATTATATGTCAATTTATATAAGTTAATCAATTTATTTTAAAGAAAAGTGATAAATATACAAGTTAACTGGCTTTTCTAATCTAAAAAAATCAACATATTCTTATTTTAAGAACTGTTTGCAATTTACATATGATACTGCAATTAATTAGTGCAGTGGCATGCTCATTAACCATGCATTAATCAATACACAGATTTATTGTTTGTGAATGGAACAACTAAATTTCCCACCAAGAACAAAAACACCAGACCCCTACGATCTTCATTAAAGTAGTGCACAAGTTATATTGAAACTTCAGAAGTTTTGCCGACAATTATAGGAAGGAGAAAAGGACAAAGATGGGTTTGGTGAAGTAATACGCATGTATATAGAGCCGCCTTAGTCAGGATAATTTACTTAAAGCTAAAAAATAACTTTGAAGTTAATATCATGACGAAGGTCACCATATATTCAACTTCACATGAGATCTCATCCGTTGAATGTGTAGAAGTTCTTAAATGTCGTTTTCCTTTGACATAATTACGAGAACAATGTTGATTATTTGGTGTAGTGGTTGATTTAGCTTGTATTGGCATGTTTTGCCAGAAAAAAAAGGCAGTATAATTCATCGTAAGGTGCCGATCATCGATGGACTCAGAGATAAAACTGAGAGGAAGCTAAGAACGATGATAATACAAAAAGAGAATAAGATAGTGACGAGAAAGAAACTGAGGGCAGGTATTGGAGAAATTTGGCTGGCTATGCATGGAGGGGAGGGGGGGGCAAATTAAGTTTGACTAATTTCAGCCATAGACGTGAAGCAATACCTAGAAAAGTTTCTCTCGTTGATAGTCAAATTTTGAAAATAGAATTAATTGAATGATTGGTATATATTTGATCACATACACGTGCGAACACCTACATATAACAGCCAACAACAAGTAAAGAAACTATCTGAAAGGCTCAATTTGGGTGTAAGACGAAACAGTAATGCCACTGTAGGTTAAAGTCACCATTTTTCTCTCGTTCCCTTGCAGTAATCAATACACGAAACCAATCCTTTGGCTTTAAATCAAATTATCACGCACTGATTTTTTTACTGGTACGTAGTGGGTATTTCTTTTCCTATAATTACGAATCTATAAATTAAGTAATCATACGAGTACATTAATTAATAAATGGAAAGTGAAAGTAAATTAAACTCGGTCTAATTTTGAAAGTTCGGACTGGTAGTGAGTACTGCTAACGAATTGACGAGTTGGTTGTTGTGTGTGTGTTTTTCAATTTTCGATTCGATTAATTAATGAAGCTATTTGGTAAGACTCTCTCTATCTCAGCGTCGAATGTTAATTATTATAACTAAAAACATGCTCGTTTGAGATAGTAACCCAGATTGGTGTATGACTTTTGGGATTATGTGTTGGAAGTTATGGGCTGCTAGAAATTGATATCTATTTTGTAACAAAAAAACTCAAGCTCACCGCGTGGTTAATGAGGTTTTTAGTGTCAGGGACCATATATTAGGAATGCCCTGGAGCTGCTTAGTTCTATTTTCTTAGGCTAATATGCTTGCCTGTTGTGCTATATCTCCTTCCCTGTACTCTATGTAACTTCATTGTACTTGCTTCAGTTTAAATAATAGTATCTCCTTTCACTCAAAAAAAAAAATGCTCGTTTGTAAAAGTTCATATTGGTTGGAGCAAGTACGTAGGATCGCTCTTCTCTATGAGAGAAACATGTTTTGCCTTCTCAATCAATCTTGTAAAAGAGCAATATGATTTTGAAGTTGCGTCTAGCTTTGTTGGAAATAAAAATGCAAGGATAATCTGGCAAGTCTTGTGATAAACAATGAATGGCAAAGTATACCTTTCATCCTTTCCCAGCTTATACCTTGCAAATTTTGGGATAATCTCGTTTGAAATATAAGCTTTCTATATATATGGCGTGATTAATCAAAACTTAATTATGCTATAATTTGACCACTGCGGAACCGGTTTCAAGTGCATACGACTGACTCTAATGAGTAATGATTCGTGCCTTCAGTTAATAAATTATTGTACTTGTTTGGAAACACTTAACTCTTACTTAAAAGTACGTTCAATGGTATTTTTTTACAAAACGAGACAATCTCGTCCACATATTTACCTCGACTTGCGTAAAAGTATTTCTCTACCGTTTTCCCAAAATTTGTTGGCAAAAAGCAAAAATATATAGGCAGACTCTAAATGTACACAAGTGTGTGTGAGGAATTTGGGATATTATATATAGGCAGACTCTAAATCAACACAGTCTGTGAATTTTTTAATTATATTTTTGGACTTTGGAATTTGGGCAAAAAGCATGTACACAAGTGTGTGTGAGGAAGGGCTTGGATGTAAATTAGCGTCATATGTCATTATGTTTAAACATGCATGTCAATATATAGGCAGGCAGTTTAATTTGATCTATTATTTTTTTTAAAAAAATGTAATTTAATTTAGGTGATCAATTAGATTTTAGGAACTTACTAGAATAGAAGTAGGTAGTAAGCATTACGATTTTAAAAATGCTTGTAAAAATACTTAGAAATTATTCACCAATACAACAGAATCACGACAAAATTCAAATATGCACTCTCTTATATAGTTTGAAATTATTATTTAAAGAGCACTTTTATTTTATGTGTAACAACCATAGGCTATATGCCTTTGATATTGGGTAGGGTTGATTAGAAACACTTTGTAGGATTAAGGGCTTGTTTGGCAAACCGGTTTGAAACCTAGGTTTGATTTCAAATCCTAGGTTTTATCTCAAAACCGAGGTTTTGTCCAAACCAAAAAATTTTCTCCAAAAGCTAGTTTGGTTACAAAACCTCGGTTTGAAACCTAGATTTTGAAAAGGCTATTATGTCACATCACCCTTCTTCTCTCTCCCCTTATTATTATTTTATTCTCTAATTTCCAATAATTAAATGTTTTCTCTCTCATCCATTCTCTTATTTTATTATTCTATTATTATTTAAATGTTTTCAAACCAAATGGTTTGAAAATGTTTTATGGACTACCTCTATATATTAGTTATAGAAAGGGATATATAAAAAAAAATTGTTAATTTCATCATTCCCCAAGTGCTATTCTCCAACGGTCCAAACGATAAAAAAACAAAAAAAAACATAATATTTTCAACGGTCCAAACGATAAAAAAATAGAAAAAAACATTCCCCAAGTGCGAGCAACGGTCTGGCGTTCATATCTGGTAGGGTGTATTTTTTTTATCTTATTTGTTAATTTAATTATTCCAAATTTATCTTTTCAACACTCTATTATTTTTTATAATATTGTCTAGAAATCCGTAAAAGCTATTATCACAATAACTTTTCAAATACAAATCATTTTTCAAAAATTAGGTTTTGTCTCGGAATCTGTAAAAACTATTTTCCAAAAGCTATTCTCCAAAACCTAGGTTTTGCCTCGGAATTTGTAAAAACTATTTCCAACCTTACATCCAAACCAACCCTAAGCCTATTTTATATGTAAAATAGAGCCAAAAAAAAATATTTGGGCAAAAGGCAAAGGATAAATTTTTTTTTGGAGTGGTTGAATGCTGACCGTTAAAATATGGCAAAAACAATGCGGGATCGATGGAATGGGCGTGAACCCTAGGGCCCCGTTTGATTCGGTGAAAATCAATCGACGGAAAAGGAAAATCAACATTTTCCAACGGCGGCGGTTGTTTGGTTCAACAATGGAAATGGAAAATGAATTCCGGCGGCAACACATTTTCATGTAAACGTTGGAAGCTTTCTTCCTACCAAAAATGGTGGAAAGCCAAATTCTAGCGGGCAATGGAAGATGGTGAAAGACCGACATACCCCTGACATTGCAAATGCATTGCCATCAACGGACAAAAGAGCAACAGAGGGTGAATACGACGGAGAAGACGACTACATTTTCACCGGAGCCGGAGAAGACGAAGTAGAACAAGCAGGTGAACTGGAGAAGACGACGTTAAACAAGCAAACGTCGCCGAAGTTGTGGAGAAGACGATGGAACACGAGCACATCTTCACCCCATTTGAATGGGTGAAGATGTGGTGATATATCACCACATCTTATGTAAATATATATTAATAATAAATATATATTAAATACATATATAAATACATATGATTAATAAATACAATATAATTAAATATAAATAAGTTGAATTTTTATTAATAAATATTTATATTTATAAAAAACATTTTACATTTGTCATTAAGCGCAGTATAGTCATTTGATACAATTTTCCTACTCTCTTTCCTACAATTTTAACCCAACCAAACAAAAATTTTCCCATCAACTTATTTTTCATTCCAGTGCCAACCAAACAACACATTTTAAAAAAATTTCCGTTCCATTCCATTTTTTCCTTTCCATTAAATTCCTTCTGATTTAGCGAACCAAACGGGTCCTATGATCTTTTGAACAGTGTTTTCAGGTCCGTTGATCAAAGCCGATGGATCATATAATAACATAGGGCTGAGCAAGTGATCTGGAACCCGCTGAACCCGCCCGCGAATTTTCACGTTTGGGCCCGCCCAATAATGGCCCGTCACAGGCGGGCCTAAACGGGACAGGCTCCCTACTTAAACGGGCGGGACACGAGCAAGGCCTCTGGTTGCCCGTTCCCACCCGTTTATTTTTTTATATTTTTTATCATTCTTTTTATATAAATATATTATGTTTGATTTTAAAACTTAAAGATTGACTTGGTCTAGTAGTAGAAGCATCTCCCTAAACACATCAAGTCTCATGTTCGACACCCAACTTCGCCATTCTTTTTTATCATTTTGTCTAATATGGACAAAACATATGTGCGCCAGTTGCCCAGCCTTCTACTTTTCACTTTTTAGTTCTTCCCCCTTTCAGAGACATTAAAAACCTTCCCAGCACCAGCAGCTTCAATCCTCTCATTCTCCGCCTACGCCGCCTGGAGTCGTCAGCTGAAGCTACGCCGCCTGGAGTCTCAGAGCTCAAGCTACGCCGTCGAGAACATCGTTCCTTCCTCTCACGTCTTCAGCCACCGAGAACGTCGTCAGTCGAGAATGAAGCCGCTAAGAATGTCATTCTTTCTTCTCACATCTTCAGCCACCGTGGGTGAGCCCTTCACTCTCCTTTTGCTCATATCAGATTCCACAGCCCTCCTTCGCGTGGTCGCAAATCGATGATCAGATTCCGCAGTCGAGATCGAAGATCAGATATGATTTTTTCTTGCATTTTCTATTTTCTGATCCTTGTTGCTTGATGCTGGTTGAATTTTTTCGGTTGAATGACTTGAATCCTTCCCTCTTTGAACCATATAGTGAAATACTAGAGTCTGGAATGCTTCCCCTTCCCCCTCCATTCGTGTTTCAAGTGGAGAAGAAATATTTTCTGATTTCTGATTTGTTTTGATATATACCCCATCAGATCATCAAGACTCTCCCATATCTGTTTTGAACTTTGCTCTGGGTTGTCTGGTAATTTTTTTTTGTTAACATGTGAATGTATGTATAAACGGGCATAAATGGGTTTCCCCCGAACCCGCCTATTTATGTCCGGGTTAGATCAACCCATTTATTACAGGTTTAAACGGGCTTTTTAACGGGTTCGGGTTGGCCCGTGCCCACTAAAAGTTAAACGGGCAGGCTACGGGTTAACCCTCGGGCCAGTCCGTCCCGTTCGTTGCACACTCCTATAATAACACTTGAATGGCTCCATGCTCAAAAAGTGACACGTGGATGGTTGCAGTGTGCATATTTGCGGCGTTGACGGCTATCAGAATTGTTTAGGGTTCGATGTGTCAGCAAGCGCAGGTATTAAGTAACAACTATTAATAAAATATAATATCATATATCAAAGTATCAAATGCACAAGGGTGTGTTTGGATTGCAGGAAATGGATAGTAGGTGAGGGAATGGAGGGAAGAGTAAGGAATGGTGGGAAAGGGGATCACTTTTATTTGGTTGAAAGGGAGATGTGAAAATGTATTTTTAATAATCCGTTGTTTGGTTAAGAGAAAAGGGAAGGAGGGGTAACAATTTACTAATTTATTCTTACATATTAATATATTTTTATTTATATTTTATATGAATTAATTTATCCATTAACATGAATTAATGAATTAATGCATTAATATTTTTATTTACCTTGAATGTAATATTGTAATAATATTTTTTATTTATAATAATGTATTTTATCTTTAATTAATTTGAATAGTATATTTTTAATTATCATTTTATTATTTTTATTTTTATTAATTTAAGAATAATATGTTTTTACTTGTTTATAATAACGTAGTTTCTATATATTAAATTTATGAAAATATATTTTTAAAATTTTAAGTTGTTTTTATAATCTATTTATAATTAAAATTATATAATAAATATTTTTAATTTTATAATAATATGTTTTTATTATAATATTTTTATTTTCATTTTATTACGGTGTATTTTAAATTATAATTATATTTTTCTTTAAGGTTATTAATGAAATAATAAAAAAATTGGAAGGGTAAACTTGTCAAAAAATTTGATTCCCCTCTAACAAACTCTAATTTAAAGGGAAGTCAAAACGAGGGTTTAAGAGGGGAAGATAAATTTGAGCTCCCCTTCTCTTTAAAATTTTGAACCCAATGATGGGAGGGGGCATTTTCCCTTCTGTTCCTTCCTCTTCCCTCCAATTGTTCCCGTCTGTTTTCTTCTGCACTTTTCAATTATACATTTATTATTTTCTAAATATACATTTTTATTAAACAAAACATGAATGGTGAGTGATAAATTAAACAAACTTGAGCAGGATGACCTGTACATGTGTCTTTGTTGGTTATATGCACCCCACACCTCTGGTTTTCTTTTTTCAAATCCCCTCGTCAAAACATCGATAATTAATTTTGAATTACTAAAAACGGGTTAAGTTCCAGTGAAACTATATATTTATATTCCAGGAAATAAATTTCGACATATATTGTTTTATTGAGCCATTCATGAAATTGAATTCACACACACACACAATCATGTGATATTGGTACATAGATCACAAAATTTGCAAACGTTACATGTTTTATATGGCTGTCACTACTAGAAAAATGTCATTTAGCAACGGAAAAATACATTTCTAAATGGCTATTTTCCATAAGAAAATTTTCATTTAGCGACAGAAAATATTAGCGACCCTCGTTTTAACGACGGAAAATAGCCATTTAGCGAAGGATATTTTCTATTGCTAAATGGTATTTTTCTGGTATTGTGTATATGATGATGTTCAGTCCCGCATTAACTAGCCACTTTAATTACAGATTAAAGATATGAGATGTTAATTCTTAAAAGATTTCACTGCTATAGCGATGTTTTAATTAAATAATGGGGGCTCTTGTTAGTCAAAACAAAGACAACTTATTAAAAAAAATCACAAATAATTAAATTCAACATATTGGTTAGATACATTAATTAATTCTGAATGGACTACTGGATAGGCGTGCGTTTAACAATATACTGGACAAGAGGTTGAAGCTAGCTAGATAGACTGTGCCGGGGCAAACCAAAAACTAATGGCATAATAATTTCAAGAGGGTATTGACTAATTTTTGTGAGGTAGGTATGTATATTTTTTTTAATGACTTTGGAATTGTGAGATATTTAGCATTAATTAATAATTAATGCATCCCCATTTGCCAAAAACAATACTTGATGATATCTACATACATGGCAAATGATGGCCCCAGTCAATGTTATATATATATATATATTCGCCTCATTAGTTATTTAATCAGAACCATCCCAAGCTCATCTCCATGCCTTTGAGTTAAGACAATTAGCATGATATAATTTTAAAATCCTTATTCCCTGCATTTCTTTATTGCCCGGTCTATGTTCTTGCTTGGAAGCTGGGACACCAATAGTTTGTTTGAAAGTTCGATGGAGAACAGTTTTACGAAGTTCGAGGTAAAATTTAAGTTTTGGAGAATAGATTTGGGGAGAACAGCTTTTACGGATTATGAGATAAAAATTAGGTTTTGAAAATGTGGTTGTGTTCGGGAAGTTATGGTGATAATAAATTTTACGGATTTCAAGGCAAAAAATAAGTAGGAAAGAGGAAAGAAAAAGAAAAAAAAGAGAAAAGAGAAAATTTATTACGAGAGAATGCGATTTGATAAAAAAAAACAGCATTTTCAAAACCTAGGTTTCAAGTCTAGGTTTTGTTATAAAACCTAAATTTTAAAAAAAAAGTAGGTTTTAAATTGTGAAGTCGAACGAATCTTTAATTAGGGGCAACGAACGAATAAGCTGAATTTGTAAACCTCCACCAACTTCTGATCACAGACTTTTCTTTAATATATGTGGATAATTGTGAATAATTAGTTAATATATTTATCAATGTCAATTTTATTCAAGTTGGGAATAATGCTTACAAAGAAGAAGTATATATTTTCAACCATTCATCATGCCCTGGTAATTTACGTCGGCAAGCTATCCATGAGACTCTGATTATTCTATCGGTATTTCTCAGGTCTTGAAAACGAGTTCCACTGATATACTTAAAAACAAACAATATAGAGAAACCTGAAAAACGGAAAACGATATGCAACATTTCAACTTGTAATTAATAACATTATTTTAACAATGAAATAATTAATTATTACGAAGGCACGTAAATCTAATAAGGGGTGGTGGGCATGTTAAATTGTGTTAACTCTCCAAAGTTGACAAGGGATTTCAAAATAAATAATTACAGAATAAATGGGGTTTTTTAATTTTAGTAATAATATTTATATTATAGCTTCCTCTTTCGTTTTTTTTTTTGGTTTTTGTCCTAAGGGAAAAGGAAAGAAGAAAGATGAAAACAAAAGTGGGCAAGTAATGATCCAAGAGAGAGAAGAGGGGGGAGTGATCTACGTGTAAGTTTGCATGAAAATGTCAAACAGTAAAAGTCGAAGAAAGAGAAAGACTTTTTCGGTTGCTTGGTCCAATTAAAAAAAAGAGAGGAGTAGACAAGGAAGACATAGCTGGTATTTATTGCTTTTATGTGCAAAGTAGTTTTTTCTCCCTCTAATTGAACAAAGACAGTTTCTCTTACACACTTCCCTGCGTTTTCTAGAGAGAGAGAGAGAGAAACAAGCTGAGAACCGCTTTATCTTAAGCCTGCGTATAGTAGTTGGCAGAGATGAGAGAGAACTAAGAGAGAGAGGGTATGAAAGAAAAAGGAAACATTGTGTTTGTCTTTTGCACCCCTTAATTTGCATTGAATTCAATTCTATTAAAGTATCCATCGATCGCCTTGTCTCTCTTGGACTATAACCGACCCTCTCTCCCTCTCTCGTAGTGTTGTCGTGGGCGAAGGAGAAATGATTATATGTGGAAGAAGCAGAAGGCGGTTTCGCCATTAATGGGGTTCTGGAGAGCTAGTAGCGCAAAAGGGACAAAGGTTCTGGGCCCTTCTTCCGAGTCTCGCCATGGCTTACAGTGGCAACAAAACCAACAACGAAACAAGGAGCAGTGATGAGATGGAACCACTCCCACTCCCACTCCCACCACCTCCACTTCATCATCATCGCCATCCTCACCATCAAATTCATCAAGACCACCGAATCTCTTGTGGAATGATGCAAACTTCCTCCTCCTCCTCCATCCCCGCCAATTTTCTGTGAGTTTTCTCATCACTCGTCTACTTCCCCATATCTCTTCGCTCTTTCTGTCATGTCTTTCTTCTCAATTGTTGTGTGTTGTTGGCGTCGACACAGAAGCAAGGATTCCGGAGCTTACGATTTAGGTGAGTTGGACCAAGCGCTTCTTTCGTATCTCGACGGACAAGCCGGCCCTTCCTCTATTAACGTCCAGGACCAAAGACGTGAGCCTCTCTCTCTCTCTCTGCTCTCACCGGTACTAATTTCCTTTGGCTTTAAAAAGGGGAATATGCTTTTCATCTAGCTCAGTAGCTTTTTGGTTTGTGATTATGGGAGAGAGATGGGGCGTTCCACCCACATGGAAGGCATGTTCGTCAAATTCATATCTGCAGGCTGCAGCCGCAGTACAATTGCTTTGACCCGATCTTTACAGGCCAAAAAAGAGAAGAAATGCAGCGAGGACATTCAATTCAATTAAAGTCCCCCCGATCATTAAATCTACTTGTTTAGCTTCTAGTTTTGTTGCTTTGGGGGCGTGAGATCATGACATGTAACGAAACGGGGTGTCATGATTATTTAGTTGCTAATTCCACATGTACTGAAAATGAGTACGATCGAATAGGGTATGGTCGCCCTCTGGCTTTACTTCCCCTACTTTCTTTTCATCCTCGGCTCGGGGGTGCCAGACCTCTCACCTCCGTTCGCATGATAGCTTCACACCTCCCTTGCCTTGTCTTTCCTCTTTTTTTCCTCTTGCTTCTCACTCAACCTCCTCCTCACTCCTCTCATCATAATTCGTAAACACCTTTAGTTAATTTCCTATATAACTATCTACCCTCCCACTAAATTTCCATTCCACCTACTAATTAAGCTATATACTCATAGTTCATGTGTTTGTGAATTTTCTGCATGTATATGTATGCATACGCGACTCATCATCAGCTGATAACTCGTCTTCGTCGGGAATGAGGCCTCCAACTCTCAACATTTTCCCGTCTCAGCCTATGCATGTAGACCTGCCTTCTTCATCTAAGGTATACGAATCAAATCATTCCGATAATATGATTCATTCTTGGGTTGCTTCTTCACTTTATTGACGGAATGAAACACTCATGTTTTATGGTGGGCTTGTTTGTATTCGATCGGTAATTGCTACGTAGGGTGGCATGGAATTTGTTTCTCCTCAAAGCAGTGGTTCCAAGAGACCGTCGGAGCCGTCCATGAAGCTGTCTAACTCGCAAAACGAAGCCGCCGCCGCCGCCGCCCCTAATCAATCGGCCAAAGCTGTCAAGGTGACTTATATATCTATTGTATAATATAAATTGAAATTATCAAATGAATAGAGAACAAGAACCAGAGTTTGGTGGAATCTTTGAAACCCCAGGATTCTCAGCTTAATTATTGTGGGATGTATATGTTTATCATTTTCGCCACCGTTCACCAACGCTATGCATGTGCTGCTGTGTATATATGTTGCAGCGAGGGAGCAATCGTAAGGCCCCAACCTCAAGTTCTGAACAGGAAGGGCCTAAAACACCTGATCCTAAGGTTCTACTTTCTTTTATCCTCCTCCCAGTTAGCTAATTCTTTCTTTATTCATATACAAATAAAAAAATGTTTCAGAGCTAGATAGATATAATTACTTTCGTTGAATGCGTGCTTTTGAACAATGTTATACGCACAGACACTCAGAAGACTAGCTCAGAATAGAGAGGCAGCTAGGAAAAGCAGGCTTAGAAAAAAGGTGAGACCCCTCAACAAAAATTATATTTCATCTCACTAGTGTTTCGCTCATTTTAGGCAAGACTTTTCAAAAGTTAACCTAGGGTACAGCCATTTATTTATATTATTGTTTTTTGTGTTTTAACGGATCATCATGATGTTATCTTTTCTTCTGGTGGATTCAGGCATATGTGCAGCAGCTAGAGTCAAGTAGGATCAGGCTGAATCAGCTGGAACAAGAATTACAGCGTGCTAGAGCCCAAGTAAGAAAACCTTTTGATGGAGGGCAAACACATAATGCTATAAATGGAAACTGTGACTGATAAATTAAGCTGTTAAATAATAAAGCTGAAACAAGAGGCTGAGCACTGACAAGTAACTAATATGTTGTATTTTTAGGGCATATTCTTTGGAGGATCGGGTGCAGTTTTGGGAGGAGAGCAAGGCCTTCCCGTCGCCATGAGTTCCATTAGCTCAGGTCTCTTCCACGCGATCGACGATATATTATATTATATGATTAAAGTTTTTTTTCGCTGTTGTTGCGTGTGAGTGGATCAAATATAATATAAAATGAATCGTATTACGTGGGTAAAGATAATGAATTATAAGAATGAAAATGGGCAGATGCTGCGATGTTCGACGTGGAATACGGAAGATGGGTGGAGGAGCACCACCGGCTAGTGTGCGAACTGAGGGCGGCGGTTCAAGAGCACTTGCCGGAGAACGAGCTGAGACTATTTGTTGACAATTGTCTCGCTCATTATGACCAAGTTATGAACCTCAAGAGCATTGTGGCTAAAACGGACGTCTTCCACCTTGTTTCCGGCATGTGGAAGACTCCGGCGGAGCGTTGCTTCATGTGGATCGGCGGATTCAGGCCCTCCGAACTCATTAAGGTACTTATCTATATATTTGTCAGCTTACAATTCTAGACAACTATGCATCAGTCTTACACATTAATGGAGGCATGGAAGGGTGGCAAAGAAATTAATGAAGAAAGGCATCAAAATGATGGTGGTTTCCGGGAATGGGCAGCGTCAGGCTTCATTCCCATAAAGCCATTGCTTTCACTCCAATACCTCTGGTTGGAACCGGAAATTTAGAGGACAGAGAGGTGGGGGAGAGAGAGAGAGAGGCACGTACGGGACTCTCTCTCTCTCTCTAATTTACCGGTCCTTGTCCTTGTCTATGGGAATGAAGTTATCGTTCCCATACCCATCTCTTCCCTTTGTGTTTTAGTTCATCAATAAAACAGCTAATTCTGGTACTTGTTAGATATATGTTTGAAACATGTATTAATAACAAAAGTGTTACGTTGTTAATTGGTGGTGTTATTTATATGTAGATAATTCTGAGTCAAATAGAGCCGC
Source organism: Vachellia pachyceras (assembly GCA_025593235.1). Taxonomy (NCBI): domain Eukaryota; kingdom Viridiplantae; phylum Streptophyta; class Magnoliopsida; order Fabales; family Fabaceae; genus Vachellia; species Vachellia pachyceras. The sequence continues at coordinate 2,576 of JANTPZ010004492.1, read as the reverse complement.
TGACGGAGCAACAAATACTTGGGATATGTGGGCTGCAACAATCCGCACAGGAGGCAGAAGATGCTCTCTCACGGGGGCTGGAGTCTCTGAATCAATCTCTCTCGGAAACCATAACGTCAGACTCATTGAGCTCTAGCCCTAATGTGGCCAACTACATGGGACAAATGGCCCTCGCCATGAACAAGCTCTCCACCCTCGAAGGTTTCGTCCGACAGGTACGTACGTAAAATAAACTTCATGAACCACCTGCGAGTTCAATCATAATGTGCATGATGTTGTAATCTAAGCTATATCCTCATCCGTGGTCCCCCCCCCCCAATTAAGCGTGAATATATGATCAAACTTCTCCATAACTGATCTCGTGATGGGGTCGAGTAAGAACAGTAATCTGCTGCTCTTTGGGTTAGGATACCCACCCACCCTCTTCAACCACTCCTTCCTTGCTTCTCTCGCTCTCTTCACTCACACGGGATCTACGTAATGAGACACAACACAAACACTCCAAGACAATTGAAGCTCGTTTGAAAGTTCGGTGGAGAATAATTTTTACGGAGTTCGAAGCAAAATCTAGATTTTAAAAATGTGATTATGTTTGGAAAGTTATTGGCTTTTACGGAGTTTGAGACAAGAAGTAAGTAGGAAAGAGAAAATAAAGATATAAGAGGAATGGGAAAATTTATTATGAAAGAGTGTGTGGTTTGATAAGAAAATAGTTTGTTAAGTTAATTCTCCCGATATAAAGTACTAACTATTGAATCTAATTAAAAAAATGTACACTTGATCCGAAGGCAGATTATTAGTACATGTGGTCCCTCACCGAAATAATCCTCATCCAGAGATACACAATGAGACCCATATCTAAGATGATGTCATGGTCGTAACCGATTGACTTGAAGACACATTTCATAAACCCTTCCCCATAACTCCCTCTGCTGAATATTTCCACAAACTACAAACTTTCACATCCCAATGTTCCGAAGTTTCTAAGGATTACTCCTTCTAGTTAGGACCAGTGAGAATCCCCATATATGTTCATGTGCTAATTAACGAGAATATATATATATCAATATAAAATTATATAAACAAAACTCAAACACAGCCATACCATACTACTGTATCTGTTAAATTATTAACGTGATCTTATTTATAAGTCACTTTTTTTACACAAATTAATTAAAATTCTCTTTGGCCAGTAAGTTCATTTTGAAAAAGGGAATAAATTTGGGGCCTATCTTTGGAGGGCTAGATGGGTCACGGACTTGTCTTTCAGGATATTCAAACCAACAACTCTTGATTTAAATTCAGACATTTGTGTAGAAGCAGGATTTGACTTTCAGGATACTGTCGACTGATGAGTGAATGATCTTACTGGCAAATTAATTAGGTGGTTCAAATTAATTAGCTTACTTGATAGAATTTGTTCCGTCCAAATTCCATTCATACCATGTCTGTCGTCTTCTAGTGTCCACCAAACTTATGATGGGACATTTATGATCAGTCTATGTCAAATAATGTGAACACGTATCTTAATTCTGAGATATCGATCCTATGGAATTGGTGCCCCCCATGTACAGCTACAAGAGCAGATGGGAGAAAAAGGGTCCAACAAGCTGAGCATAGGTTGACCACAGATATCAAATGTCATAATTTTCTACGTAGAACAGCCTCTGGGTCATTAGGTTGGTTCACCAACTATTTGGTTCTATGGGTGAATGAGAGTGAATTAATTAAAAGTCACAGAAGAACACAGACACGCACCCTCTAGACTCTTTTTCTGACTTTAACCATTCAATATATATATATATATAGCATATACAGGCATTCAAACTAGCTTGTGAAATCCATAATCATAATGATTAAGAGCTTTATCACAATTAATCTACCCTTCCTAATCCACACATATGTGAGTGCACGAGTCGTAATTTGACAAATCTGTAGACTTTGTACCAGGAGCCAAAAAATGGAATTGAACTAGCCCCTCTTTGGTCGCTATGGGTTCAGAAGGATCATGAATGATGTGTGTCATTTACGGGGATATAGGAAACCCAATGGTTGAAAGAATGTCCTGATGTTGAAAAAATGATCATCTGAGAAAATGTCCCGAAATTTTCTGCTGAACTTTTTATTATTTGTTTCAAAAGCTGGAAAGAGAATATACATTAAGTCGCCGTACTTTGGCTCTCCTAACCTTATAATAATGTACATAGTCTATTGGTTGTTGGTTCCTGACAATGCCATTTACTGATCGTTTTCAAACACAACATGCATAATTAAGGTTCATTGTTCTATTTTATTATATTATCATTTGAGTGACAGAGAGATAAACTGTGATTTGAACAAAAAAAAATGAAATGAAAAAAAAAAAACTTACAGGCGGATAGTCTTCGGCACCAAACGATTCACCGTCTGCATCAGATCCTAACGACGCGTCAGGCGGCGAGGTGTTTACTGGCCATGGCGGAGTACTCTTATCGTCTGAGAGCCCTCAGCTCTCTGTGGGTGGCTCGCCCCCGCCAGGAATAGCCACTGCTGCTTCTGCAATTAATCACCACCAGCCTAATCACACACACACACAC
>JANTPZ010004491.1:0-10024 GCA_025593235.1 Vachellia pachyceras | reverse complement strand
GAAATCGCAGTGTTTGTGAACAGGTCTGTTGTCTACACTGACGACGACGGCTCCTCGTCCGATGAAAATTCCAACGGCAGCTCCGGACATTCACTGCCCGAAATCGAAGCAAGAGTTTCGGGGAAGGAGGTACTCATCAGAATCCACTGCGACAAACAGAATGGATATTGCGCCACCATAATCTCTCAGTTACAACATCTCCAACTCACCGTCCAGAGTAGCAGCTTCTTGCCCTTCGGGAAAACCACTCTTGATATTACCATAGTTGCTCAGGTAAAATTAATTTCAAGTTACTTTAGTTCCAGATTTCTGCATTCCATCAACACTTGTGATGTTTAATTTACAAGTTGCGTTCATTTGTTGCAGATGAACAACGAAGAGTACGTGACAGCAAAAGATATAGTGAGAAGCCTAAGGCAGGGTCTGAGGCACTCAATCGGATGATCATCGGTCGATCAGTTCAAGATGTGTTCGTGCTTCGTCGTTGAGTGGTAGTGGAAGTACAATGTGATCAAGAATAACAGTTGTTAATAAAAATTTTTACCGCGGCGCTCTCTTCTTTCCTTGTTTTTCGTCCCTCAACTGGATTCTGGAGGAATTAGAGGCCTGCGCGTGATGAGCATTAGTTAACGTGGGTCTGTTTTGGTGCCAAGTTTGAAGGGTGACGCCACAGAGGGTTTTCTCTTGTTTTTGCGTAGCTCATCACTGATTCGCTACGTTACTTTTCCACCCAAAATGGCTTGTCGCATCGATTTGTTTAGTGGTTTTTTAGGGCAGGGTTTTTGAGAGGACTTGAATGCTCAATAACTCCTCTTTCTTTTCCTTCTCTTTCCCGTTGTGAAAAGGATCCAGTTCGATAAACCTGCAATAGCACACACTTCATTTTATTTCTATATTTCCAAAGTTGTTCTGTGTATCACATCAACTCAGTATGTCTTAAATAAAGTTGTATACTTGTGTTTCTTATCAATGACATTTTGTTTTTTTCGCAAGGAAAGTATGAACTGCGTATAGGTCGTCGTGAGTCTTGGCAGTAATAGTGCACCAACCTAATTATCTTCCATTCAACTATGTTTGAGGATATTCAGGATCAGCGACGATTTCCAGATACCAGCGTGAACTGGTTTAAGAAATGAAATGGTTTATTTGAATACGGCCATTAATTCGCCTGGATATGCATACGAATGAGACCGTGACAAGTGGGATCTGAGTTAGCATCAAGCCAGCGTTAGTCAACGGAAGAAGTCGAATTAACTTAATTGTAAACATCGCTGGAAGTAATAGCGGTATAAGACATGGGCCCATGTGCGGCTTATTTAATTTAATTTGTTGCTACTTCAATTTAATCTTCAGAAACCACTTTGTCCCCACCACAGATTACGATCTGTTCGCCGAGGTTAGCTCGTGATCCGTTAAAAAACAGGAGCTTTCGTTCTTGAAGATCAAACTTTTCTTACTATTAATTTACTATTGAATATGGTATCTTTCCTACATGGTGCTTAATTAATAATGAACTAATTTAATTAGGATCCACGTGTATATTGTTAAAACCAAAATAAATAAAATAATGCTCTTTTTTTTAATAACTAGGTAGTAAAGTGACGGTTAATTAAAGTTTAATTGTCTAATTGGTAAGAAGTTGACTCAACTCACAGGATCGTGAGTTCAAATTTTATTATTGATGTAAGGGTTTTGTTGGTGGGTGATCTGTAAATATATGTATAGATGCATGTTGAAACGGAGCACATCCTAAGGTTAGTGAATTAATGAATAAACTGTCTTAAAGATTCGTAAAATTATCATAAGGTTTCAGAAGTAGCTTCTAAGGTTGTTAATAAAGACTGATAATGTTGCTAATGACAACCTTAGCAGTTACTCCTGGAACTTGAGGGTAATTTTGTGAATCTTTAGGACATTTTATTCATTATTTCTTCTATTTAGCATCTGATGGTAAATTCCCCAAAATTTATTGAGAGCGATAAAGATATGCTAGAAGGTCAAATAAGATTTCGGGGGTATTTCAGACATGGAAAATGAATTCTTTTTTGGTTACTGTAAGTAATTTTCTCCAGTTTGTGGTGACAATAGTTCCCAATCACTTGACAAATGTGTATGTTACTGGGACAATTTTACAAATTGAAAAGGGACAAAGATAGGAACACTCCAACAATAATTGAAGTAATCTAATGCAAGTGACACTCCAATGATATAATCTTAATTGACAGAATATCGTAGGTGGCTTCTGCATTTCCCTGCTCATTATCCTGCTCTATTTTTATTAATTAATTTCTCCACCCAATTAAAGTTGATTTTATCTCCCAGCCTTGTCTTCTACCTCCAATCCAAAGTGGTCAGAATGCAAGTTTTCTACAATGTTAAATCTTTTTATACATTTCATTATCCCCTTGGGCGGGACGTGGACGTCTTTTAAAAATGCAGAATAGCTGATATAAGCTTGACTTAAAATAACTCCGTTTGCATCTGTGTATACAATAGAACTTCATGTCCTTTCACAAAACCTACGGACATGGGGATCCAATGTACGAGGTTGTATGAATTGAATCTTAGGACTTTTGGGTCCAGTGAGCTCAATGAAGGCAATAATTCTTCAGTTCGAACGTCACTGTTGATAAGGGGGCATCCATATATGTATGTGTGTGAGCGCGCGCGGTCAAGTTGAGGGCCACAAATACTTTGACCTGTTGGCTTCTGTTTATAAACAACACCTGGTCATTATATTCTCTGCAAGCCCCAATAAGTCACTGTCCAAATGTCTGCTATAAGGCTGTTTTCATCATCCCCAGTCGTAAAAATCGTTTCCTAGTTCACATCAAGAAACATTCATTTGAGTTTGACAGGTTAACAACATTGCTTGGCCCCCTCTTGTCTTTCTGCTTCCTTTTTTTTAAAAAAATCAGAGGGATTGATACTAATGCCATGACAAACGGAATTGAATATGCGACCTTCAACTTACACACAAAAGTTTTAATGTCAGTAAACTACAAGTATATTGCTTCTTTAAAAATAACCACCTTTTGTAAAATATATAACAAAGGTACGCGGTTTCAAAAAATTTGTTTGGGCAACAACAGGAGATTGAGAATAACAAAAAAATATTCGTCTCTGACAACATAGTAAATCAATATAATAATTATATCGAATGGGTTGCTGTCGATGTCTATGCTTATCAAAAATAAATTTGTCTTGGATGTGTAATTCCATGTCTAAAGTAACATTTCTATACCTCTTATTAGTCCCAAAAAAGAAAAAAAAAAAGTCTTCCAACATCTCGGGGGAGCTCAAAGCTTTTTCGTTTCCTCTGCCTTTTTTTATGGGTCCAAATACAATATTTTATCACCTTTAATAGATTTAGTTGATTGTAATTTAGTTATTTTCTAGTTAGTTGCATAACAGCTGTCATCCAACTTGATCACTGTACTGCACATAATTTTTTTATTCTGTCTTTATATATAGTCCTGTACAAATAACTTGAAAGCAATATATACAGAATTACCATTTTTCTCTATCATCAATTCTCGTGTTAACCTTTTCCAACACTCTTGCATCTCTTCACCGGGGATGCTATCCTCGAACCCTCTTTTCTGAAACAAGCAGAGTTTACGTCGCATAAGTCCCCCCCCAAAGGAAATACTCCCCTTGCCTTTGGACAAATCAGATATTGTTAGCTTCAAATCCCCATAAGAGATAGGCCTCAGTGTTACCCAGATCGAGAAGGGCACTTTGAACTATTCATAAATTCTAACTGTAGAATGAGAGGTAGAAGGAGGCAAATGTTTTGGCAGTATCTAAATCATTGATCCAAGGAGTTGTATATATAATTATTACTTCCAATTTTTATTTACATTCATCTAGGTGTAGTCATGTCCAGGCCACTTGCAAATATATAAGCATGAGAGGTTCCATAGAATCAGGAAAAATCTAGAGCTATGGATGTGTTGTGCCAACAGATTCATATGGTCGAAAGTTGGAAATTGTTAAAGAATAAGATATGTTTGTATGCTTATACAAGTTGTTTTTGATTATATAAGCATAATGTTCTGTAGAATGAGATCTGGTAAAAGATATGCTGTTATCGAAAGCCAAACAGGAAGTGGACTTTTTAATTTTTGTTTGGGAGCTCAGCCAATGATATATGAAGTAAAAGGATTCTTTGGCACGTCCTAGAGCTGGCATATATCCTCCCGAAACAGATGAAGTTAATCCTAAATCTGGCCAGATAATTGCATATCAGATTGATAACAGGCTGGACGTGAAGTTTTGGGAAGGAAACTGGGGCGACTGCTTCCGAAAAGAGTGGATGTCAACGTTTATGCATACTGACAGGTATACTCTTATAATTCTTAAGACCAATTTAACTAATTTAACTATATTAAATAATCTAGTTAAATTAGTTAATATGACATTTTTTTCTAAAACACCTTAATGATCTTCTTTATATCCCTCCTCTTCTCTTTTACTTATTATTGTTAAGGGAATATTAATAGGAATGATTTGGGGAAACTTGATAAATATGAAAAGTAGATCTTATATTTAGATCTCCAATCTGGTCTTGCACCAAGTGGGAAGGAGTATTATATTAAAAGCATCTATATACGCAATAGAATAAAGGGAAGAGTGGGCAGGTATCGATCTTTGATTATAAAAATGAAATGGGGGAATAGTATGAGCTCAATTTCCACATGATGAATGGAGGAAAGGGGGAGGAAGCAGAACAGAGTCTCCAGTCAAGCGCACAAACAAGGAATTAATTAATTCCCCTAAAAAGTTTGAAGTCCTTCATTCTACAAGCACACAAAAGCAACACTATATATAAAGGTTGACGGCAGAGTTCATCTCACACACACAAAGTCTTTTTTATTGAATGATACACACTAACGGTTTGATATTATAATAACTGTGAGATAGAACCCCTAACCTTTAGTTCGAAAGATACCATACCAATACCATTAGGTTACAATAATCTAATGAATGCAATAGAACTAGATAAAAATTATATGCTCATGGTCCCTTCGGGGACATCCGATAAAAATTATATGCGCATGCAGAGTCTGAAAATGCAAAACCCTACAAATTACTTTTGCTCCGTGGCTTTCGTGGAATGAAGAAGAAAAGAGAGTGGCAGTGAGGGCAGACACGGTGGCCAAAAACAAGTGATTCCCGCCTTTAATTTGATGGTGATAGAACCGCTGGGTTGGGCTGACGTAAGAGCTTAGGTCCGTGTTTCTTCGTCCTTCTCCGTTTTCTGTCTTCTGTCATCTCTTTATCACCTACCTTTGAATAAGATACGTGTGCATGCCATCGAAGCTTCTACCTTCCTTCCAAACTTTTGTGTCTGTAAAGAAGGAGAAGAATTCCATGAATAAAAGATCTTAAAAGATTGATAAAATTTTCATCAGATCCCAACTATAGTTGGTTTGGTTATCATTGAAGGCCGGTAAGGTTGTTAATAACAACCGAACAAGTTACTATTGAGACATGATGATAATTTTACCTATATTCAGATCCGTTTATTCATTAATTTATATTTAATTGTAAAGTTTCTTGTGTATCTAGCAACGACTAAATAAATACTTCTTGGCATAGTGAACCATTTTCACCACCAACGTAACCACATTCCATAATCATCAACGTTATCCATTGTGCGTGCATGGACCACCACCATTAATTGATCGTTTTGTTCTATGATTTTAAAACCATTTTCAACCAACAAATCGATCAATCCGGCGTTTTTCTTTCTGATTATAAAAATGTGTTTATAGAATAGTCGTTTAATGGGAACAAAATAAAAGAATTCTACAATAATATTATTTTGCTATTTATAGAGGAATAAAAGTAAGTGATGGAGTGGTTAGAATGGAACTAGTTATTAGGGTGTTTATCAAAAGTGATGAGCTCCTCCAACCCATTAGATCTCGATCGTCCAAATCTGATTTAGATGGTGCATATTTGATTTTTTTTATTTTTTATTTATATGAAGAAACTTATTTTAATGTATATAAAATCTAAAATAAAATTAATCTCTTAGCAATCATATTTTTAAATAATTATTTTTTATAAAAAATGATAGTTTTAAAAAAAATCATATATGGACCGTTCAAAATCAAATCTGGATAATCCAAATTTAATGAGTGGGTTGCTAAGCTAATTATTTTGATGATCACAGTAAGTACAAAAATGGGGTGTGAACTTATGAATTGCCGTTGGAGGGTGAAAGGCATCCACATAATATTTTGTTGTACCTTCCCAATGGTTCATCCACTGCGTGTTCCAGTCAAACCATCTTGAATTCCCAGTTTTAAGGCATTAATATTATATTAATTTAAAAAAAGAAGAAGAAGAAGACCGAATCGAGGCGTTAAGATGAGTCAGTCTAGGTGTTCCCAAAGCGCATTATTCGGTCAACTCCTTCCTCCAAACCCTGTTCTCACAACACTTCTTTGGACTTATTTGAAAAGTCCGTTGGGAGAACGGACACCGATTTTGAGGTAAATATGTGAGAGGAATTTTGTTTCGGTAAACGTAGGAATGGTTTTTGAATGCCCGTTTGTCCAAACAAGCCTTTTGACGTCTTACCTTTCACGTCTGCACCAACATGGAAACATGATTGGATTATTAAATTCTACTCCCTCCCTCCTGCGTCCTCGTATAATCTTTGTCCTTCAGTTTGGGGTGTCATATATTTGGTCACTCTCCAGTTTTAAATTACGCCTTCCAGCTCTTCAAATGATAAAATGATCCAAGTTTTTATGAAATTATAAAGATCATTGTTTTAAAAGAATGAAATTTTGGGGACGAAGACCTGTAATTTGAACTGTAAAACACCAAAAACAAAATGACATCAAAAGGTAAAGATTGTACTGAGCAGGTTTACTTCTACTGCGGGATTGTCTGGGTCAACAATATTGTTTGAATCAGAATGTATCAACAATAACGCTGACACTTTAGCCCCACAAATTAAATAGTTCTGTCGTGTTTTTTTTGTTGTCTGGATCATTCATTTGGTTGGCAAGAGAAGAAGCGGAGAAAGAGATGGCAAGAGAACAAAGAAGGAACCCGCAATTTGACTAAAGTGAAGAAGTGAATTGAGGAGAGTGCAAGCGTGGGACCGAATTGGAAAGGCGATGGCCTGCGGAGAGATGATTTTCCCACGTGCTTGATACGATCGATATATGTGTATGAAGCGTGTGCGTTACCCCTATATAAGCCCTTCGCCAAATTCAAAGCTTCCCCATCTGAACAAATCCTGGCAAAACAAAACATATCTTCATTCGATCCCGTTCCTTGAAGAAGGTAAGCGCGCAAGCTCGTCGTTCTGCTCTATTTCCCTTCACTTCACTGTTTTCTTCAACGTTTCCCATAGCTCCATCGAGTTTTGAAACTTAAATACAACCTTATCCCCGATCGATCTTCTCTTTCCCCTTCAATGGGCTAAACAGAGACCTAAATCCTTCTCCTTTAGCCACCTTCAAATGGATCTGGCCTCTCAAACTTGTCTTCTGGAATTCAATCAAAATTTAAGATACGCCTTCCCCATTGTACAAATAATTAATGTAATGGAGGATCTGGTGAATGAAAACCCCTAGAAGATATTTGTGGGGGTGCGCGCGTGCGTTTATCGCAACTTGAAAGAGAGTTGTTACGATGTTAATTAATACTTTTGCTAAGATAATTTTTTCTCTGGTGCCTTTTCAGTGTTGCTTATCTCTACTCGAAGGCAAATTGTCGAAGATTAGAATGGAGATTTCATCCAAGTACTTCCCCGAGCTGGTAAGCGTACATGGCACTAAACTTTTGGAGTTAATTTAGGAATGTGTGTGCAGTTCGATCTTTCATTAACTGATAAATTTTTGAAACATGACAGGAAATAATGGAGGATCCGAGCATGTTCGAGCATTACCCAGTGGATTGTATGGCGTACGAGGTTGATGACTTCCATGATTTGTCGGGATGCAGCGACAGTTACTCAAGCTTCAACTCCAAGAGAAGCCATGATGAATGGTTCCCAGTGGAGAGTCCAGAATCTGCTATCCAACAAAGAGCCACCAAGCAACTCAAGAGCATCAACGACACTACTACCAGCTGGACCTCTTGCCCCACCACACCAATGGCTGATCCTATCGTCCCTTCCTACCAGTCTGCTTCTAATTCCACCTCCCGGATCATTTCTTTCGACAACTCTAATTCTTCCCCAGACGTCGCCTCTCACCAATTTTACAGTTTGGATTCTAGCTCTCTAGTCAAACCTAAAACCGAGACTATTTTCTCTTCTGACAACTTGGATTTCCGTGCTCCATTCTCCATTTCTCAACCATCCTTTGACCACAAGCCTGATTCCTTTTTGCTCCCATCTGAGAGAAAAAATGCCACTATTTCCAGAAATCCTTTTCAAGCTCAAGATCACGTCATGGCCGAAAGAAAACGAAGGGAGAAGCTCAGCCAGCGGTTTATTGCTCTTTCCGCCATTCTTCCTGGTCTTAAAAAGGTGCTTTTAACTGTCATGTTAATTAATTACTCACTATCTTGTACTCATGTACTGTGTCTGGAACCCAAACAGCATCTTCTTACATTCATCAAGCCATATGTGCAGATGGATAAGGCTTCAGTCCTAGGGGATGCTATCGACTATGTGAAACAACTGCAGGAGCGCGTGAAGACTCTGGAGGAACAGGTGAACAAGAAAGCAGTGGAAACCGCAGTGTTCGTGAACCGGTCTGTTGTCTATGCCGACGATGATGGCTCCTCCTCCGATGAAAATTCCAGCAGCCGCTCCGACCAGCCAATGCCTGAAATCGAAGCAAGAGTTTCGGGGAAGGAGGTACTCATCAGAATCCACTGCGACAAAAAAAATGGATGCTGCGCTGTCATACTCTCCAAGTTGCAACAACTTCATCTCACTGTCCAGAGTAGCAGCTTCTTGCCCTTCGGGAGTACCACTCTTGATATTACTATTGTTGCTCAGGTAAATTTATTTTTAAGTTACTTTAATTAAAGATTTCTGCATTTCATCAACACTTTTATGTTTAATTTACATGGTGCGTTGATTTTGTTGCAGATGAACAGTGAAGAGTGCATGACAGCGAAGGATATAGTAAGAAGCCTGAGGCGGGGTCTGGGCCTGAGGCACTTAAACTGAAGATCAGTTCGTCATGTACGTTCGTGCTTCGTTGTACAGTAATGTTTGACAATATGAACATGAATAATTATTGTTAATAATAATCTTGGCCCTTTCTTGTTTCCATTTATTCGCCTTCTGGAGGAATTAGAGTGGAGTGGCCTGCGTGAGTATCTCTTACCATCGATCAGTTAATTAACGTGGGTTTATTTTGCTGCCAAGTTTGAAAGGTGACGGCACAGAGGGGTTTCCCTCTTTGTTTTTGCGTAGTTCACTGATTCGCTACGTTAACCCACCCAAAATGTCTCGTCGCTTCAATTTGTGTTCTTGTTATTATTTTTAGAATGGATTTTTTTTTGAGAGGACGTTAATGTGCTCGTTTGAGTTAAGCGTTTTACAGTTTACGAAAAAGTAAGAATTTATTTCGATTTACGGAAAAACACTATTAAAACTTATCTAAATGCATCTAATATTCAATTACGCCTCTTTCCCGTTGTGAAAAGGGTCTAGTTTGACAGACGATAGCACGCACTTTACCTTATTTCTATATTATATTTCCAAAGTCGTTCTATGTAATAATGCATCAGAATTATATTCCCTCAATCTATTTTTCTTTGTTTGCATCAATACCATATTCCCTTAATCTAGTATAATTCTGTCTCTAATCAATGACATTTTTGTTGTTTTCCCAACAAAAATATGAACTGCGTTGTATATCTTGTCGTGAGTCTTGGCAGTTACAGAACACCAACTTCATTATCTTTTATTCAATTGTGTTTGAAGATATATCCAAGATCAGCGGCGACTTCCAGATAGATAGATAGATACAAGCGTAAACGAGTTTGAGAAATTAAATAGTTTGCTTAAATATATCGATTAATTCGGCTTCAT
>JANTPZ010004490.1:0-14667 GCA_025593235.1 Vachellia pachyceras | reverse complement strand
GGGTAGGAAAGAGGAAAGTAAGAAAGAGATAGAAAGAAAAAGTAAGAAAGAGAAAAGAGAAAAAAGTAGTAAAAAGAGAGTATGAAAGAGAAAACCTAAATTTGAAACCTAGGTTTCAAACCTAGGTTTCAAAATTGAAACCAAACATGCTCTTAGAGCCCTTTGGTTGAAGTATATTGCAGCTATGCAATAATAATTTAAATGAAATGCTTACATGTCCATGTCAAGGTCAACTCATGGGGATGGAGTCCATGTCAAGCTGAAGGACCGAAATGATGCAATTGCCCTTAAATTCGGACCATTGACTGTAATAATAATAATAACTCCACAGCCCAAATTCTTTCATCATCATTTTTTTGGCGGGAGAGGTGGAGACTGATCAGCATGCAAAAATTACTTGAAAAATTTACAATCACGTCCCAACAAAAAGAATTAATGAATAAAATATCTTAAAAATTGGTAAAATTACCATCAGATCTTAGCAATAGCTAATCCGGTTATTATTGATGGTTAATGAGGTTGTTAATGACAACCCAACCAGCTGCTACCGGGACTTAATGGTAATTTTACCAATCTTGAGGACCTTTTATTTATTAATTATTCTGTTTGAGATCAAATGCTAAATTTCCCATGCTTTCTATATAATATGAGAAAGTTTTTTTTTTTGGCCAAATATAATATGAGAAAGTTTAACTAACCAGCCAGCAAATGTTACATCTTCCCGGCGATTAGTCTTAAAAGTTTCATGATGAATATTCTAATAATTCCAAAGTGTTATATTTTGAAAGATATTTTTTGGACTGATTTTCTGATTTAAATTGTTGCAATCATCGATCAAATCTTGTTTAAAAACTATCAATATTAATCTGCTAAATTGTTGCAATCATCGATCAAATCTTGTTTAAAAACTATCAATATTAATCTGCTGGTGAAAAAAATTAAAAGGAAGAACGATAATCTCCCAATCATATTTTACTCTAATGATTATATTTAGAGTGAATACAATATTCACTCCCTCAAGTTGAATTTTATTTGGTTCTGATCCCTTAAAATTTCATTTTATTTAAAATATAATACTTATAATCTAATAAAAATCATGACAATTTTACCCTTTGACGAATTAAAACACCTTGTTTTAAATTTGAGGGATAAAAAATAAAATGAAGAAAAATTTAAGAGATCAAATATTGTATTAATATGATAGGGCTTCAAAATTTGGTTTTGATACATCTAAGGCAATCCAGCCAACATCATAACGCACAAGTCATCCGTCCCATAAGAGAAAAAAATAAGCAAATATATTAAATGATGGAATTTTAAATAAATAAATAAATAAAACGATTTAATTACATAGCAGGAAGGAGGCAATAATATTTCAAAATTAAATGATTAACAAGAAAATTACACATCCTCTCTTTTGGTATGTCCATACCATTCAAGAAAGAATTTTCATCTCCCTTCACATATTGAATGACAATGTGTTTGTTTGGGAACACCGTTTCTCCAACGGTACACGCAAGTCAAGACAAAACTATCTCGAAATTAATAAAAATCATTTTAAAATCTGTAAAATAATATTGAAATCCGTAAAATACCTCGGAATCTGTAAATTTATTTCTTCCAACGGAATTCCCAAAAACACACAATATAACTTATAACTTCATATTGAAGAGTTTCTAACATTTATGTCATGTAATATATAACGGTATAATTATATTGATTTATTCTCCTTGTAACCGGTAACTCTTACATTAGTATCTAATGTTAATTCCCTATAAATATATATGTTGTGCACACATTCGAGAATATACACTGAAATGAAACGAAACGAAAGAGAACTCATTTTTATTCTTTCCTATCTCAATCTCTTGTGTAATTTTTTATTTTTCACAACATATTTAATAAAATTAACTAAATTTTTTCTGTTTGATAATAAATTTGTAGCAAAGGTCACAACATAATAAAATTCCTTAATAATACATCTTCATTGATTGACACTTGGAGAGAACCAAAACGAAAAATAAAATTATGCTGTAAATTCAATCATAGGGCATTTAATAATTAGGCCTAACTGGGCCTATTGGGCCGTTCGACCTAACAAAAATAGATAATTATCTATTATAAGGAACCCCCTTGTCGGGGATCCAAGAATCAGCATCTAATAGAACCGAAGCTGTGAATTTTTGGGCCTCATTTGGGCCTTTTAGGACTCTAACACCAGGCCACTTCACCCTCCCAGAAGTGTTGGATCCTGGCCCATAATTATTAAATTCCACATACGTCACCTTATCTGTAGGCTGACCTGTCATCTCCTCCCAACCCTTGGGGTCCACCATAGAGTCAATGAACGAGTCAATTACAGCCACCGTTGAATATGGCCGCCACGGCCTTCCCAACGTCGCACGGACCTTCTTCTTCATGGCGGTATCCTGCGGCGCCATTGTGAAGCGGCAGTGTTGGAAGGCAAAGGCGGTTTTCTCGTTGTGGCTTTCACGTGACTGGGCGGTGAAGGTGACATAAGGCCGGTAACGAGCGTAGAGGTTGCAGTCCTGAAAGAGTGCGGTAGCGTCGCCGTAGATGAAGTCAACCGTGCCGTAGATGTCACAGTTCTTGTAGAACTGCCGGCCGGCGACCGCCCAGAGAGTGTCCTGGAAGCCTTCAATTGAGCATTGGAAGAAGATACTTTTGTTGGCTTGGTTGCGAACCGTCACGGCGGCGCTGGCTTTTAACCCGGCGGAGTTCACAAACCCTATGTTCTCCGCCACGAAGCCATCTCCATAGACATCTGTCAAAAGTCAATTACAATAGTAAATTCAATTTAGAGCTTGTAGTTTTCACTTCTCAAAATCTAGATTTGGTAACAAAATCTAGATTTTACCTTAAAACTTATATTTTATCCATTTTTCGTAAAAGCTATTTTGGATACAAAACCTCAGTTTGAAACCTATGTTATAAAAAAGATATTTTATTCTCAAATTACACATTCTCTCCTAATAAATTTTTTCTTTCTTTCTCTTTCATCTTTCCTACCCACTTTTTACGTCGAAATCTGTAAAAGCCAAAACTTTTCAAACGCAATCACCTTTTCAAAACCTAGATTTTACTTCAGAATCCGTAAAATCTATTATCCAAAACCTAAATTTTATCTCAAAATCCGTAAAAATTATTCTCAAATGGACTTCCAAAAAACTCAGTTTCAATGTTTATGGATCCAAAATTAATTTTTTTTTAATTGACAGATGACCCATGAAATGATAAAATAACCAATCATATATACGATTAAAACATCATAACCAATGTAGTTTATATATAGTAGTCAAAAGGATTACTTTAATTCTCTCAAAAAGCCAAAAAAAAAAAACAAGAGGGAGCTTGTGGCCGTGAGTAGTAGCTTTCAAGATTTGAACATGAAAAAGCAGGGCATTACAAGATGGTGACCATTCAATTATTAGCCACACACACACACACAAGATGCTTCATATTTATTGGAATTAATGGATTAGGTTTACTCAAAAGAAGTTAAACGCAGTAGCTAGCCTAGAAAGCTCTTTTTAATTCTGGTCACCAAAAATTATCATAAATTATAATATATATATATATATATATGTAGTTAGGTTATTGGGATGTGTGAAGGGTGGTTGATGATGGGTGTTTGGCACTTGCCTTTTCAGAGTCAGCAATCTACATACCATCTAATATCTACCCCCTACTTCCTCTCATGCTTTTTGCTTTTTTTTTTTTAAATGCCAGCTTATTATGACGAAGGTGTCTGAAATGCGATAGAAAAATAATTTTACGTAAATCAAAATAAACATGTGAAGAGATTATCTTATTTTACAGAAAAATATTATTAAACATGAGGAGTATAGAAGTGATGCCAAACACCTTCCAAGTTAGATTCAAACTCAACACTCCATACTTAAACGATCGAAGTTTATTTAATTAGAACCAATGATTGTTGGTTTGATATCCAAAATGTTGTTTGGCTGAGTTAGTCAATGGTCCGGCCATGCCATAATTCAGTTTGAAGTAGCGGGAATTGAAGTCAATCAATTAAAATGGTTTATTTTTATTCATACGGTAAGCTCTTAATCGATTTTATATTTTAAATTTATAATTTTTTTCCTTCAAATTATTCTTATTGATTGTATGCATTATATTATGTGTACTTGTTAATTAGTCACATGCATCCATACACAGATAGTCACGTACGTTGAATCCTAATTTGTTCTGAAAACCCTAACTTTGAAAAGTATGACATATATTTTGGTAGAGTAGTTTAAATGCAAACCAGCAAGGCAGCAAATATATATATATATATATATATGGCTACACCAATAATTGCACGCAAACCATAGTTTGTATAATTATACGTCGGATACGAGTTAGTTAATTTTTTTTAGTGAAATTAAAAATTTTAAATAAATTGTTTAATAATAACATTATTATGAAATATCTATCCATATCATTATATTATATATCAATTTATAAGTAAAAAAATTAATTTGAAGAAAAATAATAAATATATAAGTTAATTAGTTTTTTAAATTTTTCAAAAAAAGTTAATTGATTCATATATTAAAGATTAAAGATATTACATGATAACCATTAACTTAATTAATGGGGCATATATATATATATATATATATATGGATGGTATATATTAGGGATATATTCTTTAATTTTATTTTTAAAAAAAATTAGTTCAAACATTCATTCATCATTTCGAGAAGGGATGCCCAGCTTCATATAAGGGAAAATATTTTATAAGAAAATTGCTGCCCTTGTTGATAATATTATAATTAAGAGTTTGGTATATTATTTACGTACGAGTTGGAGTACTTAACACATATTTTTCAAGCACAAAAGGTCATTGATAAACTTGAGGAGATCAGCAATAAAAGTTTAATCTGTACATAAGATCCTTAACCGATGGAAGAGCCAATATATATATATATATATATATATGATGTTAATTCGTATAACTAGGTTATTGGGAACAACCGGTATTTTGAACCTACCTTATTTTAATTTAAAGGATTTATTAGAGATCAAAACTAATTTGAATTGAGCTAAGTAGTACTACAATGACTGTAAAACTCTATCATCAAGGATTTAAAACTGTTGCGTTTTCGAAGCTCAAACTCAAAACCTCTATTTTGGTTCAAACCCGTTCAGATAATTAATTGAACAAGCTAAATCAAATATATGTACGTACCTAGGGTGGTGCCATGGTGGTCGCCAACGATTCTGGTCCGACGAGGTCCGTCGCCAACGATCTTAATGTTGGTTTTCTCCGGCGGAACCACAACGTACTCCTTATAAGTGCCACTTCGAACTTGTATGGTGTAGGGCATCTTGCTATGCTTAGGAGCTTTGGCTATGGCTTCACTCACACTTCCATAATCTCCATCTCCATCCTTGGACACAATCACCACGGTCGCCTCGCCGCCATGGAAATACAGAGATAATGAAGTTGAAAGGAGGAAGAAGATGAGACCTAACTGCGCACTGGACATTGAAGAAGATGATGACTCCATGGAAGAACCACCACCACCTAGCTAGCTAGCTGATATAACTCTAGGTTGCGTTGTTGTGATTAATTCACTTTACTTGGTTTCCTTTGTGTGTGTCTATGTGTATATATATATAGATACATCTATAAGGCCACTTGTGTGCACTGTTATTATTGGATGAGAATCATGTTGACTTTTTTGTTTGTTCACCTTCTCTGTACTTTTTTGTTTTTAAAATTTTGAGGTCGTTCTTCTATATATATTAGGGTTCTTGAGAGTAGTTATACATACTGGTATCCTCCAACTCCCATTTTCTTTTTCTTCATAGAAATTAACATTTTGAATTTTATGAACTCCTTATTGCTCCCATTTATAAGAATAAGAGAGAATAATTTGTTAAATATTTCATGGAGTCATCATTTCAAGTGAATGTAATGTTTTAGCATTCATTTATTATTATGTAGAGGACATTACTCTAATATAATGCACTATACCACCCATGGTTCTTAGTGTATGTAAGCCCCATTTAACTTTTTTGCGGGATAAAAGAAATTAAATGATTTATCTGATTTATAAATTTATATATAATATAATGATACATATAAATAATGCTGAATATATATACTCTAAAATAGGTTATTTAGCTTTTTTAGGGCCCGTTTGATATGGTATTAAAGAATGACATTCATGTAAGCTGAGACGAACTTCTCTTATATACTTATCTCTAAATTATAAACAAGTTGGAAAAGTAGTTTTCGCCGATAATTCAAACAGAGATTTAATATCCGAAAAAATATCAACTGGGGCTCATATTAAGAATCATATGAACTATATTAAATAGGTATAAAATTAAAAATTTGTTGAAATTTAATCACAAATAGTTAATAAAGTTTAAACTGTATATGTCGTGTAAAAAGCAACAAAGTTGTTCTATGTGGAGAAGTTTTTGACAAAGAGGAAGTAGAAATTGACTCTTCCTGATTGCTTCTTCAAGGCGTCAACTATACCATTGGCAAAAAAGAAAAGGTAGTCTCCCTGCAAGTTCCCCATTTCACGCCCTAAAGTAATATATAACACATCAATATCTCCGAATTATATTTAATTTTCACCTTTCTTTTTTCTGTTTCCTGCCTTCTTCGAGTATAGATGTAATTATTGCTTTCAACTATTCTCCAGAAATTAAAAGCAAAGAAAAGCATTGCTTTATGGAACCAACAGGTGTTGTTTACAGTGCAAGAGGTTTTAATCCTATGTATGGAGATCTGTGTTTGAATTCGTGTTAATGATACGTGTGTGTTTGGGAAGTCCGTTAGTTTACAGATTTTGAAGTATTTTGCGGATTTTAAGATGGTTTTATAGATTTTGATATGATTTTATACTTCGATTTTATCTCGGTTTACGTGCACCGTTTGGGAAACGGTGTTCCCAAACAAGCACGTAAATGTTTTTGAGCCTGCGAGAGAGTTACTACTCTTAATGGGACTAGCCGATGTTTAAATTTGACCGAATCGTATAGTTATATAAAAAAATTTTATTTCTTACCATTGTCCAAGGTGATGTTTCCTGGGCATACGAAAAAAACTACCATAAAAGTAAAATAAATTGTTAAGAGAAGTTACAATGGACTCGTTTGGTGTAGCCTATGGATTTTCTAAACGCACGTTCAACAGTGTTTTTTCATAAAACGAGATAATCTCCTTCACATATTTACATCGACTTGCATAAAAGTACTTCTTTACCGCGTTTCCAAACCAGCACAGTATTTTTTAGACACAAATTGGTGAAAAATCTCTATTTAAAAAATTTATTAATGGGAAGAATCTAAATTAAAGAATCGGAACTTTGTGTATAAAGAGTTACAAACAATAATGCCTCTTGTTTGCCACAAAATAGCAGGTTGTGAAACTATATCAAGTCAAAATATCTAATACACTTTTGTTGTAATGATGTTACATTGATCGAGCACAAAAATCTAATACACTTTCTAAGTGATTCACATGTTGTTATAAATACAGCGACCACCTCTATTTTTTTATTATTTACACAATTTAACACTGCCTTCTCTCATAGAAGAGGAGACCCACTATTTTTAGTCGCATCGCTTGATGTATATACAACCACGCTTTCTTAACGAGAGAGAGTGTGTGTGAGGTGTCATATGAGTTAGAGGGTCCGTTTGAGAAATGTTTTTATGTAAGCCGAGGTGAATATGTGGAGAAAATTATTTTATTTTACTAGAAAACACTGTTAAACGGGCATATGACTTTTTCAAACGGAATACCAAACAAGTTTAGAAGCTCTTAACATAACCATTTTTAATTGAAATGACTAGATAATCACAATACAACGAACAAGGTTGGAATCTGAATAAAGGGTGAAACCCATGGGCGGATCTACATACATTTGAGAGGGTTCAACTACATCCCATGATTTTTATGTATTATTAGTACTATATGATTTTTTTTTACACTCACTAAATTTTTTGCTCAAATTTTTCTCACAACATATTAAGAATAATTCTTACTTATCTTGAACCCTCTAAGCTAGGATCCTAAATCTGCCACTGGTGAAACCTATTTTTTTATCCTTATAGTTTACCCTAATTTATGTTTTGGTCACTCAAATTCACTCTATCTAAAATTGTTAGTCCATATACTTTTGATCAAATTTGGTTTTGAATCTTATACTTTAACCAAATTTTTGTTTTGATATATCAATTTAACACTATTAACTAGCGTCGTTAAACATTCAAATTCTTATAAACTATAGGGGCTCAAACCATATATTTGAAACTTCAATTACCAAACCAATAAAGATAAAAAAAAAGAAAGAAGTTTAAAATTACAGAACTTGCAATACATGAATAGTTTCCACGTTATTTTATCCAGTTATTAAGTTATTTCACTATAATTAACGGAACTAGTGGCACTAATAACATTATCGATGTTAGATAAAGTTAACTTAACGGATCAAAACTACTACTTTTAAATTTCATGGTAAAACTACAGAGATCAAAATATATTTTTCTCCTAATAAAAATAAAGGCCACCATTATATATATATATATATATTCATAGCCCTGCACACACGCACATGGGTGGGAAGGTGTACCTATCTAGTTAGACCTTTTATGGGAAGACTGGATTAGATAGTAGTTTAGAAGAGAAGGCCTGCCATAGTGTTTGGTGAGACCATGATGAGATGATAGTAGAAAAGTTGGAGTCCAGTAAGGGCCCAACAATCAGATTGGGCCCAAATACTAAAATGACGTAAGCATGACATTTCATCCATCCATCGAAAGGATTTTACCAATGGGGTTGGATCTTAGTAAAAGGAATTAATTTCTTATATCATGACAAACAAAGATTTAAACGTTCTTTAAATGAAGTATCAATGTTTGACTCGTTTGGTACGCTAGAATTGATTTGGGTGGAAATGGAAATGGAGATGGAGATCGAAATGAAGATGGAAATGTATATAAATATAAGAAAAAAATGAATACAATTTTATGAATTACATCATGGAATTCATTTCTACCCATTTTAAATTCATTTCTATTTCCATTTTCAATTCCACCCCAATTCCACTCTACCAAACAAAAAATTGAATTCCACTTTTCAATTCAATCGTAAAGATAGCATTAGTATTTGACAATGCTTGATTTGAACATACGCTTTCGGTGTGACCGTTGTGCGATGGGATGAGGTAAGAGGGGGTGGGCGGGCGACGACGTGGTAGGTAAAGTGGGAAAGCAAATGAGAAGAGTGTGTCCTCATGTGTCCCTTTTTTGGTGCGATGTGGTAGGTGAACTCCAATTTTTTTTTTAAAATTTCATATTAATCATTTTATTTAATTTTAATTATTGATTAATATTACTATTGCGTGTAGCATTTTATACTCGGACGATATTAAATATAAAATTTACATCAAATGTTTATTTTACTTATTAATACTAAGGGCTCGAGGTAATTATAAACTCAATTTTAATTATAAATCAGTTAAAACTAACGAATTAATAATTTTTTTCACTGTAATTAATAATAAATCCCTTTTTTCTGGTCATACTAATAGACAAGTTCATCAATTGCATTTTGCCATTTATTGTATTTTTTTCATATGTGTGTGTATATATATAGTTAACTGATAATATTTTTAGTCAAAGGAGCTTGGCACAGATGGTAAGGAACGGACCCAACTCCCACAAGAAGGTGGGTTCGATTCCCTCTGCCGTCGTGAGGACTCGTTTGGTAGGCGATCTCGTAAGTCCCTTGTAAGTGCTCAAAGAGCCTTGGGCCAGATCCTGATCTTGGTGGGGGTCGGTGCCAAACCCACCTAAACTTTTTTTCACAAAAAAAACTGATAATATTTTTAAAATACAATATATAATAAAAAAATATAATTTGATTTAAATTTCTACCGGTTGTGATCCTTCTGGCCCTCCCACTCTTACCAACCCCCTCCGGCCCTCTCCTCTGTTGCTTGAAAGCTTCCTACTACTACTACTATTATTTTCTTCCATTTTCTATATAAATCCAAATTAAGTCAACACTTACAAGGCTCTACGTAATGCCTCAACCCCAACCATCAAATATAATTTTTTTTAATATATAACACCAGGTGGGATTTTTTAAAAAAAACATAACTTTATTAATTGAAATTTGATAACTGTCATGTCAATATTCATCATTGATTTTTGATAGATTCAAAAAAATAATAAAAATTGAAATTTTAGCAAGCAAATATTTGTACTTTATCTTCTGCCCTTTGATTCCTTGTATTTACCATTATTGGTCTTGTAAGCGATGGATTAATTGATATGAAATTATTCCAGTTTAATTATTTATGTTGTGTTTGATACATTATATGGTATTATGATTCAGAAAAAGATGATGGATACCGATAGATTCATAAAAAATTATTATTATTTACTCGAGAGTCATGAAATTTTGAATTAATTTTATGAGACTTTTTTTTTAAAATAAAACAAGAAGACATGGTCAATTTTCAAATAGTATATATATATTTTTTTCAGGTCAAAAGAGAACATCCCATTATTCTTCTATCCCTCACCAACCCCATTTCCAAGACCATCTCCTCTGCGTCCCATTTCTACCCCAACACAATTCCCATATTCCCCGCTAAGTCCTTCCTTCACCAACCGCCACCTCCTTCCTTTTATTACAATCCTTCGCCGCCAAATTCTCCCTCAGGAGACTGAGACACACCATCCTCATCTCCAGAGCCATCCTCTCTCACACACACACGCACGCACTCTCTCTCTTTCTCCTACGTTCCCTCTCCTTCGTCTGCTCCTCCAATGGCTGCCACAGAGACCGCCAGGCCCAAGAACGAGTTCATCTTCAGGTCCAAACTTCCCGATATCTACATCCCCAAACACCTTCCTCTTCATTCTTACTGCTTCGAGAATCTCTCCGAATTCGGGTCCCGTCCTTGCCTGATCAATGCTCCCACCGGCGACATCTACACTTACTACGACGTCGAGCTCACCGCCAGGCGAGTCGCCTCCGGATTGAACAAATTCGGCGTCGGGCAGGGTGACGTCATCATGGTCCTCCTCCCCAATTCGCCTGAATTCGTCTTCTCCTTCCTCGGCGCCTCCTTCCGCGGCGCCATGACAACCGCCGCCAATCCCTTCTTCACCGCCGCCGAGGTCGCCAAACAAGCCAAAGCCTCCCACTCGAAGCTCATCGTAACCCAATCAACCTACTACGAGAAAGTGAAGGACCTCGACGTGAAGCTAGTCTTCGTCGACTCTCCTCCAGACGGGCACTCACATTTCTCAGAGCTATCTCAGGCCGACGAGGGCGATATTTCCGAGGTGAAAATCAAACCGGACGACGTCGTCGCATTGCCGTATTCCTCCGGCACCACCGGATTACCAAAAGGCGTGATGCTAACGCACAAGGGATTAGTCACCAGCATGGCACAACAGGTGGACGGAGAGAATCCGAATCTGTACTTCCACCATGAAGATGTCATTCTCTGTGTTCTTCCCCTGTTTCATATCTACTCGTTGAACTCTGTTCTGCTGTGTGGATTGAGGGCCAAGGCGGCGATCATGCTGATGCCCAAGTTCGAAATCAATACGTTGCTGGGGCTGATACAGAAACACAAGGTGTCGATCGCGCCGGTGGTGCCGCCGATCGTGCTGGCCATCTCGAAGGCGCCGGAGATTGATAAGTACGACCTGTCATCGATCAGAGTATTGAAATCCGGCGGGGCTCCTCTGGGTAAAGAACTTGAAGACTCCCTGAGAGCCAAGTTCCCTAAGGCCAGACTTGGTCAGGTATTCAATCTTCTACGTTTCAAGCCAGCCTGAACTATTCAATTATTTTATTTTCTCACACCAAAAGAGAGTGAATATCAGACCTTTTCTCGACTTGTGAGTGTGAATCTATATATATATATATATATCTTCTCGTTCCAATTTTATTAGATGTTTAGTTTATGGTAATAGTGGTTGATGATGAGGGAGCTTGTAGGGATATGGGATGACGGAGGCAGGACCGGTGTTGACAATGAGCTTAGCATTCGCAAAGGAAGCCATGGAAGTGAAGGCCGGAGCCTGTGGGACGGTGGTGAGAAATGCAGAGATGAAGATTGTGGACCCTGACACCTCCGAGTCTCTGCCTCGGAACCAACCGGGCGAGATATGTATCAGAGGCGATCAAATTATGAAAGGTATTACCAAAAGTTGGTGAAAACATACAATTATGTATGTAGGAATCCTTTATAAAATTATTATTAGATTCAGATAGTAGCTGGTGGGGACCTTTTGTTCGTTAATTTATCTGTTTAAAGGATGATGGTAAATTTCCATTGTTTTTATTTTGATTTGAAACATTGAAATAAGAAAAGATATTAAAAATGATTCAATCTTCCCTTTGGTGGGGGAGGTCAGCTAATTAAGTATATGAAAATATTAAAAATACTTGTGATTTCAATATTAATTAAATTAATTTTATCAATATGCATGAAATAAGTTTGCTTCATGAATCATGACTTTTATACATAGGATTGGAAGGAATATTTATTAGTCATGTCAAAAATGTTCCTCTTTTAACTTTCCTATAATTGATGGAGCCACCTAAGTAAGTATTAATGATTGGATTGTTTATTATAATAGCCGCTTCATCTGAGTTTACTTGTGATTAGAACTTTGTTTTTTAGACATAAAAAAGTTGGTAGATATAGCTTTCAATAGGGGACCATACGGTGTCGTATTAATTGGTTGGAGCTTGGGTTGGCGCGCCCTCACCCCACACCAAACACTGCACACATTCAAGTAATGCTAGATGCGCATGATTGTTTTGAAAAATTCTCCACCGTCGTTATCGACCTTTGACCTTTTTTTTATCTACCGTCATGATTTTGACAAGTCAACCAATTTCTCCTTCCCTTCTCCACCATATTTCCTTTGCAAAGGCGCACACGGTTCTTTATTTTCTTTAATTTTCTTCATAAATCAGATTATTAATTTTTCATATGGATGTACGATTTTACCCTTCACTCGCTGTGTGCTGATTTTACTCAAATATATTACAGTGGATATTGAATATAAATAAAGTAAAAAATTTATTAAATTTTAAGGTAAAGATAATACATCTTAAGATTTTCATGTGAAATTTGTTAGTAGTGACTTATAATTATAGTTAGAGGAGTTATAGATCCTTCTCATGGCAAAAAGGGTAGAATTACTGTAATATCCTAAGAAAGTGATTTAATTATTTGAAAGTCTTAAGAACAAATGAAAAGTAAAATTCAAATGTCATTTTTTTTATTGAAACTTGTTAGTGTTGTACGCTATCCAGTTTGTGTTTGCATTATTATTATTATTATTATTATGGACATGAAATGAGGAAATTAAAGCAAAGGAAGCAAATGAAGGAAGAATAAAAAATAATAACTGGCGAAATGACAAAAATGGACAGGGTACTTAAATGATACGGAGGCAACGAAGAGGACAATAGATGAAGAGGGGTGGTTGCACACGGGAGACATAGGTTACATTGATGAGGATGATGAGCTGTTCATCGTTGATAGGCTGAAGGAGCTCATCAAGTACAAGGGCTTCCAGGTGGCCCCCGCTGAACTCGAGGCTCTCCTTCTCTCTCACCCTCACATCTCCGACGCCGCCGTGGTCCCGTACGTATCTTAATTCTCTGCACCTTACCTCACACAATGTCCGCCCTTGTTCTACCTAATAATTGTTTATACGTGTTATCGTCTGCTTTACTTGAAATTGCATTTTCTTCCTTTATAATTAAAAAGGTGATTTTTTTTTAATTTTAATGCTTTTAGTTTTAGTTAATAAAAAATGATAACTCAACAAATTTAAACAATAATTTTAGTATTAAATCCTGATAAAATATGATTACATTTTAAAATAGAAAAATAATTATATTAAATAATCAATATTTAAGTATAATTTAACATTATTTAATTGTAAAATGATGATTAAATTAATATTTTCCGTTAAATAAAACTCATAGTATTAACATTAAAGGACTAAAAATGTATTTTTTTTAAACTTAAGGCACCAAACTGAAGCTTGATGTATATTTAAAGAACTAAATGTATAATGTAGCATAATACATTATTTGATCATTAAAGTTGTATTTATTTGAATTTTGGCCATCAAATTTAAAATTATAAGTTTTAATCTTCAAGTTTTATTACATTTAATATTTTAGTTCCTATAATTTAATAAAAGCTTGGATCATTTTACATTAAAATTCATAATTTAATTTTGAGGTAATAAAAATTATTAACCGTTTTATTTATTTATTTATTTATTTATTTATTAAAGGTGTATTTGGTTTGGTTTTCAGAATGAAGGATGAAGCAGCTGGAGAGGTGCCCGTTGCTTTTGTGGTCAGATCCAACGGTCACACTCAAACCACCGAGGATGACATCAAACAATTTGTCTCCAAACAGGTTTGTTTTTTTTGTTTCCTTCCATTAATTGGAAAAAAGAATAATCTGCATACATTTATTTTATTTGAATAAAATTATATGCATTTCTCATTAATTTTTAAAGTAGTAAAAGTATGTATATCTATGTAAGCAGGAAGAAATATTAGGTGAATTTCTCCATTTTTAGACTTTAATCATTGATCATGAAAAAAAA
>JANTPZ010004489.1:0-15301 GCA_025593235.1 Vachellia pachyceras | reverse complement strand
TCAATTAATGGCAGCAAGAGTTGAGCTTATGAAGAGCAGTTTTTACTTCTTCAAGAGTGAGATGGGGAGGCCCATAAAAGAGCTTGTGGAATTTCCAGGATACTTTACATATAGTTTGGAATCCCGGATCAAACCTAGATACCAGAAGATGAAAAGCAAGGGGATAAGGTTTTCGTTAAATTGGATGCTAAATTGTAGTGACCTGAGATTTGAAGAGAGATTGCAAGGTAATTACATTGAAACTGAAACTTCAGGTCCAACGTTCTGTATGGGTGGGAAGTTAGAGCTACCAGGTAATGAAATAGTGTCAGACGAGGAAAAAGAGAGTGATGACGAAGAAGAACTATACAGACGAACCGTTTCTCTATAGTGATTTTGATCAAATTAACGAAACATTTACAATGTTGCAATTGTCACTTGGTGGACAACAAATTATGTTGTGATCTCCATTATATATCATGCCAATGATTGACTAGTGAGTTCTGTCTATTCATTATGTTCCACTGTATTGGTGGGTGATCAAGGTCTGAGAGTAGAATTTGGGATGATATACATTTGAAGTACATTGCCTCCCAACCTATCTGTCTTTTAGGTGTACTAATTATGTGGGGGTTGAGTTTGGAATTCCCATGATCAAAACCATTCCTGAATCTTAAATTCAAATTCTTAAGAACCACTGTTGTGCAAAAGGACACTGGAATTTTCGTTTTGGCTAGTACTCAGTCTAGTGGATAGGCATGAACAATGAAGATCATTCCTCAGTGTTGAAGCAACAAGAAGCAAAAATGCTCTTATTTATTTATTTATTTATTTTTCATATTTCATTGCGCTTATTACTGTTGTAAGCTACTTTTTGGAGCTATTGGAACCCGAGTTAGGGTTTGCAACGGCGCATTGTGTACATGATCAGCGCGTCAGCAGGGTTTTAGCTGTAAACATGAAGAGTGAAGGATTTTTACAAGGCTTTTTCTATGGTTCTCGTTATATTTAGTATGTATCAGAAGTGAAAAGAATAATATAAAGCACTTCATGTAACTCTTATTCTTGCTGTAGGACGTATTGTTTTTCTAATTTCATTGGACAACCTAGTTTATTTGGCGGACAGTATATAACTGAATTCCCCTTTTATTTATTATTTTCCTCAGCACATTCCGAAATAAGTGATGGAGAACACCTGCGTTAGAATTATTCATGGACTTCATTCAACAGCGTGATCTGCTGCTTTGGAGTTTGGACTATGAATCCAAATCTTAAACAAACCCAGCTTCCAGACAGGAAGAAGATAGGAAACAACACCAACATGATATACACCAGAATGTGAATATAAGATCCAATTAATTTCATACCAGACTTCACAGTTATTATTCTGGATCCTTTAAAAATGTTGCATTTGTCAGCAGGTATTTGCTTATGATACTGCAAGAAATTAAACTCCTCTCATTGATTACAAGTTATTTTAATCTTTATTTAAAAGGATTTACATTTAATTGAAGTTTACATTGTCATTGAAGGAATATATTGAGGAAGAAAAAGATAAATTTTGATCCAATTGATTATGAAGTCATTGACGAAGTGGATTTTTGATTGATCGAAGAAGATCCTGTTTCAGAGTTTTATGATGTAAATGCAGTAAATCTTGAGTGTGTTCTTAGCAGTAAAGACATTGCATCTTCAACAACTCTTGAGAAGGATAATGAAGATATAGGTCTTCCTGAACCCTGACTTTGAATGGTACCATTACCACTTATGCTTTTCCTCATTTAGGTCCTTATGAAGGCTCACGTCCTACTTTGAATGAATTTAATGATGCTTTGACTATGACTAATTATTAATTACAGTAACTAAAGGATTATAATATTGTTTTGATGCTTTTGAATTTAACAAGGTTCAAAAAACTGGATTAAGCACTAAACCGGTCGAAATAGTGGAAAGGTAACATCTTTTTAATACGGATAGTTTTTTTCTAAATTAAGTAATTAACACTTCCTTTCACCCTAAATTTAAATTAACGTTAATCATTAAAAAGTAATATTCATGATTAACATTTTTAATAATAAGGAGGCTACATTTTTTCATTTTAAAATTTCTAAGGTAGCATTGCTCCTTAAAAAGCAACTTTGACTTTGTGATTGGCCTATTCATCTCTGTCAATCATCGCCAACCTCCCTCTACCTCCATCGTCATCTTTTTCATCCCCGCCAACCACCACCACTTGCCACCGTTATCCCTCTTCCCTCTCCATCTCCACCTCAACGATCACCGACCGCACTCTGAGATTTGAAGCTCGTCAACCAGAGTGGAAACCCACAAGTTCCACCTATATCTCCTCCTCCTCATTGCATCTAGATGTGATGTTCTCTATGAGAATTTTGGTTTTTTGTTCGTGATGTGATTCAGTGTTTTTCTTTTGTTTTAATATGATTCATTTTGAATTTTGGAGTTAATTATGATGGGGAAGAATAAGATTGAAGAGAAGGAAAAGAAATTGAGTTTGGTGACTATTGATCCAATGGAAGGGAACGGGAAAATTCAATTGTTTTGAGAGGGGCATTACACCCTTTTCAATGTTAAGATCATTACAAAAAATATAAAAAATTAATTAGTTTAAAAGTTTTAGTACCATGCCAAATAAATTGATGGTAATCATTGCATTACATCCCATATTCCCATTACATTATATTTGTACTCATCTATGAGAAATACTTACATATTTTTAGAAACTCATGTTATTCATGTTCTACCTAATGAAAATGTTCCAAATATCATCTATTTTAGACTCATATCTCATACATTTTTTTAATTATTTCTCTTTTTCCATAACCCATCATAATAGATATTTATTATAAAAAAGAGAAATAATTAGGGATCCATAATAGATGATACTTAGAATATTTTCATTGAGCTAACAGCTGAGAATTGATGAGGTGGCACTACATGAGTGTGTAAGTATTTCTTCTAATTTATTGAATCAAATAGGCAATTAAACACATCCTTATTAATATAATGCAAAATATTAATATTTGTGTGTGTGAAAATATAATGACTATTTCCCTTTAATATTTACCAAATTTAGCTATATGAAATAATAAAAACAACTTAAATTATGGTAATTACTCTCTTGACATTCAATTTTTTAGAATTTGAAGCACTGGCAGATCAATCATCACATCATTTTAGCGATTAACAACTTTAATTATATGAAATGATGATAAGAACAACACAAATAGTGACAACTACGTGCTCCTATAAAATGCATGGACAATTAAACCAATATTTTGACAAATTAAGTTCTAAATCTAAGTTTTAATCTTGAATTATCATTATGACAAAACAAAAGCTTTTGGTATTTAACTCTTTGACATGATAATCTAACGAGGAAATTGAGTTATCAGATTAATTATTAGATCAAATAATCTCCCAATTCAAATGTATGATAAATTAATAAGAAACACAGATTAAACTTTTATTTCATTCCATATGTAAATAAAACAATAAAGTTCGATCGATCGATCGCTCATACACCAACTCCATCAAATAATACATTATCAGATTTTACATATATATATGAAATATTTTATTTTATATATGTTGACCTTTTTAATCAGTAAGCTTGCTGATATTATATATATATATATATATGTAGATACAATTCATCCAGAGCCTCCAAAAAGAGCCTTGAGCCTCTTCACTTCGATAATATTGATGAGAGTGGTTTGTGTAATTAGTAGAGAGGACAATGTACTCTTGAACAGTGCGAAGTCCAAAATTTGAGTATTAGGGTTTGAACTGCTGTAGGATGCAATTCCCACTGATAGATTTATACCTGAAAAGAAAAGGCAATATTATATAATCATAATTAAATGTCCATCATTGTCATAATTTATTAATCCAAATCAACAATATACAAAATAAAAAATGGTTCACAACAACAATAATCTTGTATATGTTGTATGCATGCTTGTCTCTACAGTCTACACCTCACAAGGACTTCAAAAGAATCAAGTCCTTTTAAAAGGATCATTTAGGGATTCTCGTATATTTTAGTGATCCGTCCTTGACCTTATGTTCAATTTGATGTGAAAAATTTTTTGAAAAGGTATTATTTTACAGTTATAGGACATCACTCATCATTTTAAGTGTAATTTATTAATAAAATGAAACAATAAACGATAACATTTATACAGTTTGAATATCAGATAGATAGATAGATAGCATTAGAGAGAGAACCATATTATTAGAAGCCTCTAACCCATTAACAATTCATTTCACAAAAAAAAAAGCTTAATTCCATGACAGTCCTTTATGAAAAGAATTCATAAGAATCTCATAATTCTCATACATCTCATGATCATCGTTGACATCCCTGTTTGTATTAGCATTGGAAAATCATTTTCACGTAAGTTGAGATAAAATGCCTCTCACATGTTTATTTCGTAAACTGTAAATCATGAGTAATTTCCACCGCTAGTAATAATTATTATTGTTATTATCATCATTTCAATTTCTATTCACAAGCAGTAATTAAGAATCCAACAAAATATATACCTGAATTGACTTGGAAGTGCAATAATCCTTGAGGAAACACAAAGACATCTCCTACTCCAAGAGATGTCATGTAGACAGTATTGTTGGTTGAAATGAAGCCAGCAGTCATATTGCCTTGTAACACTGTAAGAACTTCTGTGGCATCAGGATGTGTGTGAAGTGGTACAACTCCTCCAGGTCGAATATCCACACGAGCCATTGAGACTCCTAGACCATTCAAACCTGGGATTTGTTGAACAAACGCAGGCGATTCACCAGTTCTGAAAATATTTGCAGTGTTCGGACCATTTAATACACCAGACCCACGAAAGTCGTCTGCAGTCACAGTTAAAGGGTTCTTGCAGGAGAATCCAGCGGGGCCATAAGGAAGTGAACGATCTGCAACACAAAAATCCATCCCTAAAGGTTGGGATGAGGAGAATGAGAAGAGCTCGAGGCACAAGATCGTAGCTGTGAAGATAACAGTGGGAATCATCATCTTCTTGCTCGATAGGATTTTCTTGTGTGTTTTTGATGTAAAAGAGGAGCTTGTTGGGTGATCTTTATATATAACATGGGAGGCGTGGAAAAATTTGTCAACATTAATTAGTGTTATGGTGTGATTATGACTATTTCGATTAAAAGTCCGACGGTTTAGATTGAAAAGATAGCTACTAACAGGTTGCATTTGGTCCGCCCAATTCGCCATGGTGGTTTGGCCTACCAACCTGTCATATTTAATTTTTTTTTTTCATATTTTCCTTTTACATAATAAAACATGATTTGAAGCTAAAATATCTTTTTAACAACTTGAAGTTATAAAATACAAATTTGAATATTCTTGAAATGAAAAGAGGAGACAGAGTTTGTATTTTTCATCTTTTGTTGCTGGTAATTAATTAGTAAGTTTAAACTTTTTATTTAAAAATTTAAAAAAAGAGAGAAAGGGCAAAATGGTTGGCTTTTGTGTGCATGCAAAAAAAGACCTGCATCAAAATATTTAGGACTAAAACAAACATTTTTATTAGCTCCCATATTTAATATTGAAGGGACAATCTTACCTCCTACTTGGATGCGGAGAAAATGAGGAAAGAAAGAAAACTTAAAAAATGTAGAAAATGAGTTTCTCCCTGCTTGAATGGGAGAAAAAAAGTTTGAGAGAAGCTGTGATTTGGTTTCCATCACATATTTTGCCCTAACTTTTCTCACCGTACATGAAGAGAAAATCTTTTTCTTGATCTACTAATATGCTATTTATTACTTTCTCATTTTAGGTTATGAAATTAACATCTAAATTTTTAAATTTCTAATTATGACTTACTTTTTTAAAAAGGATAAGTTGTAAAATATATTCTAATATCTACTTTATTTTATAATTACTTATTAAAACCTCACAACCTTAAAAAATATGATATATTTTATTAAATTATTTTGCTTTGAATATAATAGGGTTAAGTAACATTTTTGCCACGGAAGTATACACGTTGGAGCTCTGTGTATCTGGAAGTTTTTTGGAACCAGATACGCCTCGAAAGTTTGTAAAACCCATAATTTTTCACCTGGGCCAACGGAAGCGTGATGACCATTTGCTAAGTAGGATACACGGCCAAGTTAGCATCCACGTCATTTAACTCCCTAAACCTCTCTTCTTAGGAGCGTTTGCGACGCTGCATTCATTCGAATGCATCATAATCCTCATTCGAATGAAAGAGTCCAACTTTGTTTACGAAGTAAAGTTGGAGTGACTCAGTCGAATAAATTGTAGACCTGATTCGAATAATAATTTCTAAACCGTTGTTTGCAAGTACAGTTCAGAAGGTAAAGACGCTGCACTCAATCGAATAAATTGCAGAATTAATTCGAATATTAATTTCTAAACCTTTGTTCATCTGAAAGGTTTAGAAAATCCATTTTCTAAACCTTTTGGGAAAAATTCGGTTTAGAAAGTCCATCATTCGAATGAATGTAAAACTCATTTGAATGGGTTTATTCTTTATAAAAATTTCAGGAAGTTTGAATTCAAAATGATGTAAATTCTTCGTTTGATATCCAAATGACATATTGTTGGAAAGCCCTTTTAGTGTACTTTCAAATTGCATAAGTTTCACGATCAAAGGAATTTTTTTTTGAGAGATATGGTTAAAAAACCAAATATGTATCAGAAATACATTCATTCCAGATATATGTTCAGTTTTTTGATCATATCTCTCAATCAAGATATCCAATTGATTTTAACCTTATTCCATTTGAAATTAGACTCAATGGGCTTTTCAATGATAGGTCATTTATTAAATTTGGAGCTGAAATGAAGCAGTTACACCATTTTGAAGTTTAGGCTTTTTAAATCATTTATAACTCATTCGAATGAGCATAATATTCATTCGAATGACACTTTCTAAACC
The DNA here is from genome assembly GCA_025593235.1 of Vachellia pachyceras. NCBI lineage: Eukaryota > Viridiplantae > Streptophyta > Magnoliopsida > Fabales > Fabaceae > Vachellia > Vachellia pachyceras. Next base: position 8,375 of record JANTPZ010004489.1, on the reverse strand, counting down.
ATACTTTATGAACCGTATTTCCCCCAACAGTGTAGAAAGTGGTTTCTACATTGTTGGGTCAAAAAACGGTTCAGAAAGTGCAGTTTAGAAAGTCTCATTCGAATGAATATAAAGCTCATTCGAATGAGTTTACTCTTTATAAATTGTTTAGAAAACTTAAACTTCAAAATGATGTAACTTCTTCATTTCAGCTCTAAATTTGACAAATGGCCTATTCTTAGAAAGCCCTTTGAGTTCACTTTCAAATGAGTAAGTTTGAAATCAATTATATGTGTGGTTCAAAAGATACTAGCAAAAAATTGAACTTGTATCGGGAATAAACGTATTCCCGATACATGTTCGGTTTTTTGATGGATCTTTTGAACCACACATATAATTGATCTTTCGATGCTATCTCTCAATCCAAATATCCAATGGTTATAAAAAATTTTTCATTTGAAAGTTGACTTAAAGAGGTTTCCAACGATAAGTTATTTGTCAAATTTGGAGTTGACACGTCAAATTGGCACTCATTTCAACTTCAAGTTTGACAAATGAATGCCAATTCTTATTCGATTGAGTACCAATTCTTATTCGAATGAAGTTTAGAGCTCATTCGAATGAGATTTTTTAAACCGTTGTTATCAAATAAGAATTTGCTTCAATCGAATATGAATTGGCACTCAGTCGAATAAGAATTGGCACTCAGTCAAATGACCTATCGTTGGAACTCCAAATTTATCTCCAAATTCGAATAGGAATTGACACTCATTCGAATAAGAATTGGCACTCAATAGAATGAATTATCCTTGGACTCCAAATTTAACTCCAAATTCAAATAAGAATTGGCACTCAATCAAATAAGAATCGGCACTCAGTCAAATGACTTATCATTGAAACTCCAAATTTACCTCCAAATTCAAATAAGAATTAACACTCATTTGTCACATTTAAAGTTGAAATGAGTGCCAATTTGACGTTTGAACTCCAAATTTAATGAATGGCCTATCATTGAAAAACCTTTTGAGTCTACTTTTAAATAAAATAAGTTTCATATACATTGGATATTTGGATTGAGAGATATAATCAAAAAATCGAACATGTATTATTTCTGATACATGTTTGGTTTTTTGTGACATCTTTTAATTAACACATCTAATTGATTTCAAACCCCTCTCATTTAAAAATAGACTCAATGGGCTTTCCAAATATAGGTCATTTGTCAAATTTGGAGCTAAAATGAAGAAGTTACAACATTTTGAAGTTTAAACTTTCTAAACCGTTTATAAAGAATAAACTCACTCGAATGAGTTTTATATTCATTCGAATGAGACTTTCTAAAGCGTTTTTTTCCAACGGCGTAGAAAGTGGACACCTTTGGGGGAAATGTGGTTTGGAAAGTGGGAACAACTAGTTTGGAAAGTCTCATTCGAATGAATATAAAGCTCATTCAAATGAGTTTACTCTTTATAAACGGTTTAAAAATTCTAAACTTCAAAATGGTGTAATTGCTTCATTTCAGCTCCAAATTTGACAAATGACATATCATTGGAAAGCCCATTGGGTCTAATTTCAAATGGAATAAGTTTCAAATCAATTGGATATATGGATTGTGAGATATGATAAAAAAAACTATACATATATTTGGAATGAACGTATTCCTGATATATGTTTGGTTTTTTGATCATATCTCAAAAAAAATTTCTTTGATTGTGAAACATATGCCATTTTAAAGTAAACTCAAAAAGCTTTCCAATTATAGGTCATTTGTCAAATTTAGAGCTGAAATGAAGGAGTTAAAACATTTTGAAATTTAAGCTTTCTATACTGTTTATAAAGAGTAAACTCATTCGAATGAACTTTATATTCATTCGAATGAGACTTTCTAAACCGTACTTTTCAAACCATTTTTTGACCCAACGGTGTAGAAAGTAGACTAAAGTAAAAAATATTTATTAACTATCATATCTAGGATCAAAGGGATTATCTTCTTAAAGGTGTTGTTGGTCATTGCATTTTACAGTTACAAGGAGTATATAAAATACTTTTCTTCTATATCTACCCATATTTAATTAATATTGGATTGCTATAGTTAATAGGGGTAATGCTAAAAATTATTTGAATTTTATGATAAATTAAACAAGCATACCCGGCCCTTTCTACCTTTTTATAAGATATTGATAGTTATGTTGATAAAAAAAAAATTAGTTAAAGACAATAAATATCTAAAAATTAGAAATTATTTTTTAAAAAGCACCTTATTTATTATGGGAGAAAGAAAATAAGCAAATAGTCAATTGATCCAGTGAAACTAACCAATAATAAATAGGGCACAAATTAAAAATGACACTGAAGGCATGCTATTTTGTCTCCATTATAAATAGAAACGTGTCATTATTTTTTTAAAAAAGTTATCTCATGCTCTTTCCAATCTATAATATAAGTCATTTTAAAAAAAAATCTTTGGTTTATAATATAAATCAGTTAAAGAATAATTATTTTTATTTGTCAATTTTATCCCCATAATTAATGTATAATTCTTGTATGATTTCTCTCTTTTAAAATCTCATTTAATACAGATAAAACTGAATCTCTTTAATTTATAACATGTTTAATGAGTTCACTGTCATTTTTTAGTTTCCACAAGTTGTTTATTTTTTGATACAATTGAAGCGGTTTATATTATTAAGTAGAAGAGAAAGTGTAAAAAATTCAAGTGAAAATTTAGTGATGACGTGGCCTAATAAATGCTACATTTTTAGCTTAATTACGTATTTAGCAGGGTAGCCGTTTCTAGTGTGAGCGAAAGAAAGATAGATTAGGCTACAATACAACTGTCATTTGAATAATTTTTAACTTTGGTTTCAATGTTGTTAATAATATTATTCTCATATGGATCAGTTTTGACATTGATGATCAAATTTTTACCCTCCATAACATCATTTATTCAAAATTTAGTGATCAACTTAAGGAGTTGCTGGGGTTCTATCTTTAACTTCTTGGTAATTCCATGGATGAATTCTTATAGATAATTTTTTTACAATTTTAGGAAGTATAATTATTTTTTAAATAAATATGGTACTTTTTCAGGAAGAATTCCCTTCGACAAATTAATTGGATATGAGACCTGAATAATGATAAAGGTCATGTATTTTTATTTATTGTGGAAGTTTAGTTACAATCGTAGAAAGTGAATTGCATAATGTGGAATGTCAGTTGTATAGAAATTTAGTTGCATAACATTTTTTTAAAATGTAAATGCAACTAACCTTCCATATTAAGCAACTGATCTTTCACATTACGTAAATCTCATTCTCCAATTAATTTGTCGATGGGAATTTATCTCCAATTCATCCTATTTTTTAATGTTAAGAAATGATGGATTTGAAAAAAAAACACAATAAACACTACTGCAAAGCCTTCTAAATTAATTGTTTGGGAATCCACTGGGAGATTGATTTTACGCAAATCAAAGTAAATATGTAAGATGAGTTTATCGCAGTTCATGTGCAATGGGGCACACCGTACTTCTCAAAAAGTATTAACATTAATGTAGATAACTCCCATATTATGAGGTTTGATTATTACTTATCTACTTGTAACTTAATGGTTAAAGGGTAATATATATATATATATATATATAACTTAAAGCTTGTGACGATAAAATGCACTTAAATTTTAAGAAAGTACATCATTGACTATTGGTGAAGGCTATCCTCACGTGCTTAAAAGTCTATTGTGGTTTATTATCAAATTTTAAATATTGAAGGAGTTATTTGTACATTGTTCAAAGTTTTGGAAACTTTCATGTGATCAAAATGCATGTGAGAAGCATTTTATCCCGATTCATGTAAAAGTGCCTTTGAATTGATTTTGGATGTTTGACGAACGGTCAAGATTTTATATAGATTTCTTATATCATATTTCTCTCATATATCTAGCTTGTGCTTATATGGCTTCTTCTATCTTGGGCTCAATACCCTATGTGGGTGGCTTCATTGTTATAAATTGGGGTAGGTTAGGTTGGGCAGGCGGGTTGAAAGAGCTTGCCCCTCCAACGGGTTGCTCCAGCTTTGCCCACCCCAACTTACCAAACAATTATTTTAAATAAAAATAAAATTCTTTTTTGCCTATTTTTTGTGTTCAATTTTTTCCACAAAACTGAGTTATATGATTCTCTTTTCATCAATACATTTTTAATAATGACATTTTTTCATGTTTTCCAAGAAATATAAGTATTAATGTTTTGTTATAATTTTAAACATAGTATTATAGAAAGTTGATATGAAAAAATAAAATATTTTATACTATTTTTGAATGTATTAAGTATTATTTATCCTAAAAATAGAATTTAATATTAATTTTCCTTTGTAAAAAATATTGAAATAAAAAGGTAAAAATATAAAATCTATTATTTTTAAAAAATTTAGAAAAAGCGGGTTAGGCGGGATGGGCTAGTGGGTTAGACCCATGTGCCCAACCCGTTATAGAGCTCATATAATAACTAATAAATGTTAAATTATATCAACATTACATGCAATTGTTGGGTCCAACTAAGTTAGATTGAAATCCTTACAATGAGAGTTGCTCATCTAATAGCGTGTTAGATAAAATTGCATTCAACAGGATGATGTCTATACTTAACAAAAAAAAACTGCATTTAACATTTACCAACGGACGTTGAATCAAGTGGAAAGAGTGAGTTCTTCATACATGATGAACAAAAGTTCTAATTGCTGTTGGTAGATGTACCCCTGTTTTGTAACTAATAGTACCCTAATAAAATTATCTCTAACCGGATGATACATGTATTTGACAAAACTTGCTTGAATTATTGACATGATTGTCATTCATGAAAACACAATGCTCTTTGTTTCTTCTCTAATTTTGTAGAACAAAAGGTAACAAAACATCAATGTGGGGCTGTTTGATTCTGTTTTCTATTTTTAAATTTTAGAATAGGTTTATAAAATTACCTTTTTAAAAAAAAGTTTGGAGAAGGAAAAATTACATTTAAATTAAATTTGAAGAAAAACAGAGCATAAAAACTGGTAAAATTTCAAAATCATTGTTAACAAAACTCATTAGTTAATTTTTATAATTAGTTTAAGAGACTAAGTGAAAAAATTGATACTCTAGGCAAAATATATCATATTGGAAAACATCTCGAATGTGCTTATAACAAAAACCAGAGGGAGGGAGCACATTGTAATGCAGGGACAAATAATTCTAATACTTTGTCCAGTCTTTAATATAAAATCCACCCCTCAAAAGAACGCAAGAAGACAGATTATGAAGTCATAATGTAGGCATGTGTTTGTCTCTCTGTCTGTTTTTATTTTACGCGCAAGGTTCAAAATAATCAAATAATTACACAAATAAAACACTGAGGAAGAAAAAATACAAAACATGTCTGCTATTTTCTATTCAATTCCATTTCTATATATATATTTTAAACTTTCTTACCTTGCAATTGAAAATAACAATTCCATTTCTCTCTCTATATATATATATATAAAGTCTTAAGCTTCTTGTAAATCCAATAACTTTTAAAATTAATTTCTGTCCCGGAATAGTAAAACAACCTTTTTAATACGCCAACCAACAACAAGCCACCGCATTGAATTGGCCAGCCAGCTTGTGCATAGTTGGGAATTACAGTGGTGGTCATCTGGAACAGCAAGAAATGTAACTTTGGGCCTGCTTTGATTCAGTGGCCCCATTATTATTAACAAGGCTCACCCTATTAACGGATAGCTCTGACTTGTAGGTGTCTGAGTTGAGGACCTTCCTGCTCACATTACTGTAAATCTCACGAATAACCATCTCAAAAGCAGTCTTGACATTTGTTGAGTCTAAAGCAGACGTTTCCATGAAGAATAAGCCTTCTGCTTCTGCTAGACTTTTACCTTCCTCAACACTCACATTTCTAATATTGTCCAAGTCACATTTGTTGCCCACAAGCATCCATGCCATCGCCGTATCGCAGTGAGCTGCATGACAGTTTTGTTTGAGTAAACTATAAAATTTCAAGAGGAAACAAACACAAACATACTACACACTCACATGGAACTTAGGAAGAACTATGGATTTGCTAAAATTAATAGAAGGTTTCATGCTGACGCATCTCTTGTAGTTAATGATTAGTTAATACAATACAGCATCTTTGCTGTATTTTGGTTCTCTTTTCTGCTTTCTTTCTTTCTATGATCTTTTGCACTGTCATCGGACAAGATGATATAGCAAGATGATAATGCAAAAGTATTCAGTTAGCATCAATACTTGCGGAAATACTCCTTTAAAATAGAAAATTCATCAACTACACATTAGATTAGATTGCAACAAGTTAAATGAGTATATTTAGTGACTATTTAAGGAATCTATAACTGCAGAACAAGATACAGACGCTCAAGTGAACAGGATGGGGGGTAGCAGACTCTAATTGCAAACTAACTGCAGGAGAAAATAAAATAAACGAGGACAATCATAAAACACAGGACAGACTATTACCAAAAAAACAAAAAACCGGACAAACTTTCTCAAGATAATAAAACCTGTCATCTATCCGTCCATATCAGAAAATTAAGCCAATTGTAACTATAATTTGGCATGAATTGAACCAACCTCCGCATGAATCCTAAGACTCAATTAAATAACAACCGATATTTCTCATTTAGGAAAATTACACCTAGCTCCCCTAAAATTTTGATGTATTGCTTCAAATCTAGTTTGTTTTGATCAAATAACCATCTGCACAAGATGAAACTGATCTTAATATGCCAAAAAAGACAACTAAGTACTTTTATTTTGGGAAGAAATTTATAACGTGTAGAAAGTTAACCTCATTGATGAAACATAAACTAGATAGGGGTTCAGTGTAATTCTTGAAATAAGACAGGTATTGGGTATAATTTAGCCAAACCACAAGTAGTTTAGTGTAATTTTCTATGTATTTGATCAATGAGCATTGGAATTCAAAACAAAGAAGCATGGCTGCCCACAAAAATGTTGATAATGTAAATACTCAGAAAATGGAGAAAAAGCCGACATTATACATCAGACAAGAAAAAGTTTTCATGAGTATAAAGGGCACTTAGCTCTTAGCAGATTCTAGTGATGAGATTCTGAAACAGAATGCTGCAGAGGGATTTTACTATTAAATAAAACAAATTTGATAAATTGTGACTTTCAAACAGTGGCCTGTCTTCAATCAACAAGTTCCTCCAAACTAGAGTTGCCTCCCAGAAGGAAAAGGCTGCTCGTCTATTATCACCTCATAAAAGGGGAAAAAAGGACAAAAAAACTAAAGAATCCAGGATCAGGAATTATTCTATCCCGAATATATGCCTTCAACTATTCAATGGCAGTTGCATTATATCTCAGATACAACCAGATTCGTTCAGTTGTTAGAGAAAAGGAAAGCTAATATGGGATTTATTTCTTAACTAATGTTATCTTAGAGCAGCAGAGAGAACAAGTCTTAACCAACATCACCAAAAAAATCCAATCAGATCACAAAAAACTTAGGCAACATTAAGATGGAAGTACAAGTTGAGTCAAGATATCAGCTCAGGATCCGCTCGACTCATACGCAATACAAAGTAGCACTCCCGTGCCTCCTTATTCAACCAGTACAATAGTCGATTCCTTTGTGTAATTAAAATTACAGAATTCACTTATATTCCTTTAGAACCATATCCACTTATCTTTGAATAATTTTTTTCACAAAGTATCTAGTAAAATTGACAGAGCCACGAGACACTCTAGAAAAGATGGGTTAGAGACAAAGAACTCCCTCCCTTTTTGTCTTTTCCTCTACTTTTCTTGGATAAATTCAAAGGGTTGTTTTCTTCCAAATTAAGTCAGTCAATCAATCATGAAGCTCAGATCTACTACTCCAACTATCAGAATCACCGAATCAAACAAACACGCGGAAGAAAACGATTAAATTAGGTTGAAATGCTTACTTTTGAGCTCATCCAGCCAGCGACCTATGCTGTCGAAAGTGGTTCTCCGGCTAATATCGTAGACAATAAGAGCACCGATAGCGCCTCTGTAGTAGGCAGAGGTAACAGCACGGAAGCGCTCTTGGCCGGCAGTGTCCCAAATCTGAGCCTTGACTTCCTTGCCGTCGATTTCCATGCTCTGAGTCTGAAACTCGACGCCAATGGTGGCCTTGGAATGCATGTTGAACTCGTTGCGAGCATAGCGAGAGAGCAGGTTGGATTTGCCTACGGCAGAGTCGCCAATGATGACGATCTTGAAGAGGTACTCTTCTCCGTCCTCCTCGTCCGAAGACATAATAAAGTGCAGCTCAGCACCAGAACGAGTTGGGTCTCGCCACAGAGAGAGAGATTGTGTGCTGGGTACAAGAAAGTTTACATTGGAATGTTTGA
>JANTPZ010004487.1:0-20120 GCA_025593235.1 Vachellia pachyceras | reverse complement strand
GACATGTGGGCTGCACAAGAAACACATCACATCCTCTGACACTCTCTTGAAGTTGAACATATATCTCACCATCAGCAAAACGCATTATTTTTATTTTTCCAAGCTCCAGGCCCATGTAGCAGGCAATTTCCTATTTAATACACAAAAATGCATTGGGCAGACCAAATAGTTTGTCATATAGTACTTGCTAGAATTCAAATGTAAGTAACCAATCAAAACATGTTCACAAATGCAGTAAAAAAAAGTAAACGGTCCCATTTGAATAGACTTGTTAGAACGCATTGATGATATAAATTATGCATTGATTACAATTAACAAGTTCTAATTAGTCATTTCAACAAGTACTAATTAGTCGTTTCATGCATTGATGATATAAATTATTGGGAGCACTTATGATGCCTCTATAAGTAAACTGAAAATTACATAAACTTGAGTTCAGACCGCTTCACAGCACATAAATCTAATTTAAAAAGGTGTATTTTATATCGTATTTTTAAACTATTTATCCAAATGAGCGAGGTCGAGTCTCCTTCAAATTTTTTTTTTTTAAATGGTCGACAGGGTTACAAATTAAGTTGTGTAAGTAGAGGCAAACCAAATAAGGGAATATTGAGCATGCTGACCTGAGCAAGAGCTTGATTTGCCGTGCCAGAAAAAATTCGGAGTCGAGTATCATTTTTATAAATTAAATCCTGAGCACGAGCATTTGGTGCTAAGAAATTGGGAATTGCATTTCCTCCATTGAATATGACATCATTTGGCCTCCCATTCTCAAACTTCAATGGCTCAACTAAATTACACCTCTGAGAAATCAACCAAATAACATAATACAATCAAAGTTACGAGGAAATGAAGCAACGGATGATTAAAAGAAGGCATGAAGGGTGACTTACGATCCTGTTTCGTCGTGAGATATCAGGGCAACGACCAGGTGGAGCAAAATGTTTGTGGGTAAGAAAAGAACGGGAAGTAAAAGCTGATTGAAGAAGTGAAGTAGACATTGAAGGTGAGGACTTGTGGGGTTTGTCCCTTAGAGGTGCGAAGCTGCAGCTATTGGACCACTCGTCAATCCAATACAGAACCCCTCAACTGAGGGAGGGGAAAAAAGCTGAGAGACAAAGCATAAGGGATAGGGGGAGAGATTAAGAGAGAGAAATAAACTTACTGTGCAAGAGAAAGAAAGGGATGGGAATGGTCTGTTACCAGCAAAAAGCCTCTCGATCGAGAGGGAGAGAGTGATGAGAGAACGAGAATGATGCCGTTTGAGATGGACGAAGGTGGGAGAGGGTGAACGAGACTGCTGAAGAGACCGAAAGGGATGGGATTCGGCGTCCGTTTTGGCTGGCTACTTCACCCCAAAACGCAGCGTTCTGTTAAATGTACGCTGTGGAGATGCTCCACCGTTCTGCACTTACTAATTTAAAAATGTTATAAAATATAATATATAGTATGGATGTTCTTATAATTCATGTATTTTTATTTATGAATATATTGTAATCAAGATAGATTTAAATCTGATTTATTCGAAAGTCAATTATGATTATTAGGAGATATTAATTATTAAAGCATTTAATTATGTGGCTCACACATTGTATAAAAATACTCCTATCAAGTTATGAAGAATACAATTTGATCATTTTCTTCTTTCCCTCAATCTCTTCTACTATTCTTCTCTACTCCCAAATTTCTTCATTTTATAACACGTTATCAGCACGACGTTTTAACGAGATATACTATTTTATTTTATTCTACTTTTTCCTTCTTGATCAATCAAGGATAATCCGATGAGCCATTGTATGGAATTAGTTAATTCTTTTACCTGATGTTCTAAACACCAAATTCCAATGGCTAGGATTGGAGATTGTTTTTGTTATTATATCTTATTCGACTTCTATTTACAAGTTATTCATATTGATATTACTTGTTATTATATTTTACTCCCAAAATCGAGTTCAATTTTTGGATAAGGAAAAGTTTTTGAATCTAGGTCGAGTTTTTCAATTTTTGGATCTAGATCGAGTTTTTTAATTTTTGGATTTGGAAAAGTTTTTGGATCTAATCAAGTTTTTCAATTTTTGGATTTGAAAAATAATAAATATATATATGTATGAGTTTTTTGTGCTCATCGGTATATGGATATATATTTGGGAAGTCGTTGATACACACTGTGTTTACTTTCCATATGAGGAAGCTTCCCGTCGGAACCTATGGATCTTTACCGGAAAGGTTTGATTGGGGTTTTAAAAAGGATTTATGATACGTTTCCCCCATCTTGATATATATCATGAAAGATTCATTATTTTGCTTGATTCTTATGGGAAACAAAGTGGAAAACGCCCCTAGTCAGAAAAAGACCCACTGTTACCGAAAAAGATGAGCCACTGATGCATAGAAAGAAAGAAAAATGAAACTGTGTGGCGGCTAAGTGGAGAAAGGTGAACTGGGTCGATTAGGTAACCCAACTCTCTGGAATGACCAAAACGATGCATTTTGGCATGCAGCAAATGCCCCCTTAATAGCCCGAAATGGTGATGGGTATATATAGTGATGAGAGAATTGATTAAATTCCCATAAAAAATTATGCATATTTAAAATTCAAATGTATACAGTTGATATTTGTGTTCAATATGCAATTTTGGGTAGTAGTTATAACATTGTATATGCTACATATATGAAGACCCATCTGTTATTTAGAACAATTTAAAAGAAATGCATGACCACCAGAAGTTGGTTATCCTCCTGAAAGCCCATTATGAATGGATGCTTTTACATTTATAAAGTTTGATATATTGGGTTAATAATGGATTTACCCAATAAGCTCGACTCTATTCTCAAAAGTGAATATTGTGAAACATAATCATTGTGATAGTCGAGAAAGAGGATATGATCACAGTTTTGGATGTTGGTCAGAATTATATTGGTTCTAATTCCCACCTGAAGTGGAGAAAAACTGATAAGAACCACAAAAAAGGGCAAAATATGGGCATACTTAATAAATTGGATGTGCATTAAAGCCTCCAGAAGAGCTAATATTATATGTTGCAAAGGAACAAAATTATGTTTTGAAAATACACTTTATTGTATCCAATTTATAGGAAACTTATAAAGTTTCATGATATTTGCAGAAATAGGAATAAAAGTTATCGTATGGTCAGATGCCATATATTTTCCCTACCTTATAATATAGTCAAAAGTTATATTTACTTATTGTTATACTTACAATACTATAAAGTATTAATTATATATATGATTAATTGACTTTATTGATGTTATTGTTGTTTTATTTATATATATTTATTTTTTACATTTCAAGTTCTTCCATTTTAACTCTGACTTTGTATGCAAGCAAAGTTGAAAGCATATGGCAGTAGACCAGAAGTTTACTGATGAATTTGATGTTTGACATACAATAGTAAACCAGCGGTTTACTGATGAATTTGATGTATGCCATGAGATAGTAAACGAGAAGTTTACTGATGAATTTGATATTTGACATACAATAGTAAACCAGAAGTTTACTGAGCCAGCAGTTTAATGAGATAAACCAGAAGTTTATCAATGAATTCAATGTTTGGCATGACCGGTTAGGCCATTCCAGTTCAATGATGATGCGAGAAATGATTAAAAATAAAATGTGGTTATATCTTAAAGTGTATATAGATACCACAGTTTCTCATATGCTGCATATTCCAAGGGGAATATATTATTAGCTCTCATAAAGTTAAATACAATATGAGCCTCTCACATTATTAAAACGGATACAAGAATATATTTGTGGGACGATAAACCCACATGGTGAACCATTTGGTTACCATACGGTTTTAATTGATGCATCAACTAAATGATCTCATGGTTATTTGTTATCTTCTTGCAACCTGAAGTTTGCAAGATAATTTGCTGAAGGAATATGGTTAAGAGCCCATTATCTTGATTATCCGATCAAGGAATGCTATAGTGCTAATGAATTTACTACACTAGCCTTAATGAGAATTGCACATCCCTTGGATTTGATGTTGAACATCTTGTAATTCATGTTCATATGCAAAATGGACTAGCAGAATGATTGATTAAATGGTTGCAGCCTTTTTACATGAGATATAATCTTCCATATTCTGCTTAGGGACTAGCCATTTTGTACGCAACGTTGTTAACTCGCATAAAGCCAACAAATTATCAAAAATTTTCCCCCTTACAAGGTTTTTGATCAAGAACATATATTTCTTATTTTTGGGTGTGATATATGTGCCTGTAAAATCACAACACACCAAAATGGATCCTTAAAACATGATGTGGATATATGCTGGTTATGAATTTTATGGCGCGGTTTGCCGAGTGTCATTTGGTAAATTACTTTCACCAGCATCAGGGGGAGAAAATAAGCAGTTGAGTAAAGAGATTAACTAGAATGAATTATCATTGGCTCATTGTTGATCCTTGTACTGAAATGATGTGCATTGAAAATTCAAAAGAAAATTCATTCATACAATTTAGCTATAAAATGCCTGAAGCATTTATTGATCAAAAGAAAGTGAAAAAGTCACATATCCCAACTGTTAATACTCCTATAAGAATCTGTGTCCCTGAAGGACAATATATTATGAACGAATTTAAAACATGCCTGAAGCGTGAAATGCTCATCGATTTGAAAGATGACAAAATCCTCGAAAAATAAAAGGAGCCAAGAATATAGATGGTCAATTGAGGATGGTCAACAATATTTGATTGCTCCAGAAGAGCTAACTCTAACTCTTGAAGAGTTATTTTCTCTAGAAGAGAATATTATAGTCCTAAAAGAGACTCAGGTAACTGACACATTTGAAAATAATGTGATCTCAATAAATTGATAAGTTCGATGGGAAGGAAATAAAGTCGATGTTTATAGAACATTATAAAATAGCATGCGGTGTAATAAATAATAATGATCATGAGCGGATATAAGTGCCAATAAAGAAAGGATTGGCCATATGAATGTGAGCTATTATGTATGGAAGAGAAATGGAAAAGGCAAAATAATAAGGTATATGATTGGCCATATGAATGATATGGTATATGTTGTGAAAGACTGCATTCACTATGAGTGAATATGAATGTTTTTCGTTATTTGATTAACGATACAATCAATAAAGGGCTTGAATTATGCCTCATAAATGCTATGGCTATACTTTCATATGACACACTTGGCAGTATCATTTATATGAGAGTCCTTGAAGGACTCTTAATGCCAGAAGCCTCAAATGCAAGTTCTCGAGAATAATATTAAATTGAGCTAAACAAGTCTTGATGTGACTTGAAGCAGCTGGAGTGCATTTTTAAAGGCAAATTTTTGCCTTTAGGTTGGTAAAGGTCCTTCTATACCTTGTGAAATTAACAAAGGGGGAGATGAAGAAGTATTTGATCCGGAAGTACCATAATTAGTGTTTTTGGGGTATTAATGTATCCTTGTTAATTTCACAAGTCATAACATATTATTTTTCATTAATCTACTAGCAGGATATAGTTCTTCAATATCATTAATACATTAAAATAGAGTGAAATAAATTATTCATTATCTTCGAGGTACTATAAATATGAGATCATTATAATCAGGTATGCCTGAGTATGAATTGACCATTTATGCATATACTGTTTATCATACTTGTTCATATGTGTAGGTACATCTATATCAAGTGCTATAGAGTGAAACTTATTTTACTAAAGTTCTTCACTTACGACCTTTCGAAAAGGAATTGAAATTATTATTCTGCAAATTCGTTCTAGTGAAAATATAACAGCTTTATTCACCCCAGTTACTTTGCAAACTCAGGGATATCTTAGTGCCATAGGTGCATTTATGTATCTTGTCAATTCAACAAGGCCTGATATTGCTTTTACTGTAAATTTATTAGCAAGATTCAGTTCGTGCCCAACAAGAAGACATTGGGAGGATGTTAAACATATATTTCGATACCTTTGAGGGACATTTAATTTGTGATTATTTTACTCTAATGAATCTGTGTCACAATTGATTGGTTCTGTAGATGCAGGGTTTTTATCAAATCCACATAAATGCAAATCTCAACCAGGATATTTATTTACTTGTGGGGGTGCAGCTATATCTTGTAGAAATAATCACAGTTCACGAGATCTGTTTACAAAGGCGTTGCCAATTACAACATTTGAGAAGGTGATATATGGTATTAGAATGCGAAGGCTCAAAGACATAAAGAGATGTCATCATCAGGGGGAGACAATATTGTGTACTCTTTTTTCCTTCACTGGGTTTTTGTCCCAATGGGTTTTTTCTAGTAAGGTTTTTAATGAGGCACAATGTCTATCTAAGAACATCCAAGGGGGAGTGTTATAAAATATAATATATAGTGTGAATGCTCTTATAATTCTTGTATTTTTATTTATGAATATATTGTAATCAAGATAGATTCAGATCTGATTTATTCAAAAATCGGTTATGATTATTAGGAGATATTAGTTATTAAAGCATTTAATTATATGGCTCCCACATTGTATAAAAGTACCCCTCTCAAGTTATGAAGAATACAATTTGATCATTTTCTTCTTTCCCTCAATCTCTTCTACTATTCTTCTCTACTCCCAAATTCTTTCATTTTATAACAAAAAATATCTTTTATCTTTTTTATAAAGAGCACCTAACATCATATATAATTTTTATGTAAAAATTAACACAATAATTTAAAACTAGGCTTAAAATATCATTGACGTGACGTCGTTAACTCATAAATATGAAAAACTTAGAGTTTGTTTGAAAGTTCATTTGAGAATAACTTTTATGGATTCCAAGGCAAAATCTAAGTTTTGAAAAATAGATTTTAGAGAATAGTTTTTACGGATTCCAAGGCAAAACCTAGGTTTTAAAAATTGTATTTGGGAAGTTATTGACTTTTACGAGTTCAAGACAAAAGTAGATATGAAAGAGGAAAAAAAGAAAAGAAAAAGTATGAAAGATAAAGTTTATTAGGAGAGATAGTATGATTTGACAAGAAAATAACTTTTTCAAAACCTAAGTTTCAAATTGAGGTTTTGTATCCAAAAAAACTTTTTAGAAAAATTTTTATACTTAAATAAAATTCAGGTTTTGCAGCAAAACCTAGGTTTTGTATAGATGTTCCAAACAAGCCCTTAGTCTTTTATCTAGATGTGGCTTTAAATGGATAAATTTTGAAAAATAATCTTAATTTCTGAAATCTTAAGAAAGGTTAAGCCTTAAAGATTGTTTACAAAAAATTTTGAAGTAGTGAAAATTTTTTATTTTATGAATCTAAACTAGCCCTTAAACAAGATGTGTCATTTATAGTTTCAAATGTATTTCAGGTTTATGATTTAGCAATGTTAGTCAAAGTTAATGTTTGTGGCATTTTAGGCCTTTTTTTAATCCTAAATCCCAAAAATTATATATTATCAAAATCCCACATTTTGAAATTAAATTAACCAATACAAAATCGTTGAGAAAAACAGGTCCAAAATTAAAACCTATTTGGAAATCCCAAATAACGCTTATTCATAGGTAGACTCGGTGTTTGAGGCTCAAAAATCCATTGCCAGCCCATATAATCTTAAATGATTTAAGTACTAGGTTATTAATAGGTGGACTTAGGGCACATTGAGGTCCATAATATCAATTTTTATGATTTCCTTTGCTTAGATATATTAAGGAGATAAAATAGACTCCTACAGTTCTTAAAGTAATCAAGTAAGAGAGATAGATCGAGAAAATTAAAGAAAATGATTAGAATGTTTGAGGAAAAATATGTCATAATGTGGAATCTTCAACAAGATGCTCAGTGAAGAACTTGAAACTAGGTCATTTTTAGCATTCTTTAACCTAAAATGTTCTACTAATCCTGCTGAAACCGTGCTCATCATTGCTATGAAGAGTCCTATTCCCATCCTTTGAAGTTCTGTGAGTCCTTTATTGTTCATGTTCTGGGAAATGAAAGGGTTAAGAACTAGCTGGTATAAGAAAATGAAAGCTGAGGTGCTTAGAACGTTAAATATGGACATACTTGCCGGAGGAATTTTGAAGGACGATGATGATGGTGAAATAATAATTCTGGTGTCCATTATTGCATCTTGCTCAACAAATAGTGATGACATTTAATTTGAGTGAAAGCACCTGAGTGGTTAGTCTCTGTATGCATTTCACTTCCTCAACCTGTGTCACCGTACAAAGATGCCATGGATTGAGGGTACTTTTGTCCATCTCGATTAACTCTTCAGGTGCCTTAAACGCTGCTTTATCCAATAATGTGATGAGATAGTAAGCATAATAAGATCTTGGAAATAATAAAAAGTGGCTAAAATACATTGCTATATTTAAATATCAGAAACCTTTGATAAATTTCAGGTTCTGTAATTTCAGGCGGACTTTGTATATAATTCAGCCATAATTAAAATGATGAGATCAACTTACCTAAATCCTTCAGTGTGCAGTATCTTTCTTCCTTCATTAGAACATTGTTCAACTTCAAAAAGGTTGTCTTCCCTAGAGACAATATTGAGCTTCCATTTTCTCGTTGCTGCAACAAGGACTCGACAGAATCTAGGAAGAGGATTTCCTCCTGGTTTAAAGTACCTGTACCTCGTAGTGCCACAAAGGAACAAGATCAAAGCAAGAGTGGCTGATCCTGTTGAGGCCCAAAACCCTAGAGGCCACATAGCTTCATTCTCAAAATAAACCAGTACTGCGTCAGAGAAGAGATCCAATATTGAGAGCCAAATAGAAGTAACTGAAAAATGTTTTCTTTTGGGTCTCCTTCATCGAACTGATCTGAACCAAATGTGGCAATATTGGGTTGGTATCCTCCATAGCCTAGGGCTAATAGGTATATTGAAATGTAGATCACAAGCTTTGTGATATGGCGAATGGGATCCACAAGTGAAGTGTTCATCTCCACAACCCCTAGGGTTTAGTAAAAACATGTAGGATGTGAGTGATAATAGACCCAGCCCCTGTTATATATAAAATTTTATTAGAATAAAATATATGAATATAAAAGATAGTACTAATATCAACTAATTTTTTCCAAACATTCGTGGATGGGTTGAGTGATTGGGGATTAAACCTTTTTAACAATTTCTCATGGATGGAGATTGAAGAATGTTTATTATTGCCCAGAAAATAATATGACGTAGCTTCTTTATTTTATTTATTAAGTGAAATCAGACATTGACTTCACAAATTAAATGTCCTTTAATTTCGACAACGCTTGATATAAATAAGATAGTTGAAGAAAATAGATTACATATGTATGTTATGTCTTAAAAAATCAATTTTAGTTTGGTATGGTACAGCTACATAAAGAAAATGTTGTTTGTCGGATCGCAAATTAATTTATTTAGTTAAACAAAAAATCTGATTTTTAAGGAATATACTAGGGAATTACACTCAAGTCTCAAGTCTAGAGAAGATAAATCAGCATATAAAATCATCAAATTGATATACATCATAAGGGACCTATATGCAATTAATTGGAGTTGTAAAAAATATGAGTTTACCCTAACGTATCATTATAGTGGCACATTGATCACTTGTTAATTGAGGGACCCTAACTTATCGTTGGTAGTATCATAACATGTCTTGTGCTGATTTCTTATTAGTGGCATGGTGGCTTGTCAATTATTGAGGCATATCCTGACTTATCATTGATGTCACATTTACTAGTTATTAACAGCACATTGATTTTTCAATTAATAAGTAAGGGTAAACTTATCTATTCATAATCCCAATTAATCACATGCATAGATCCCATGGGATTTCAAATCAAACTCATGATTCTACATGATATTATAATAATAATTTGTTTTCCTTAAAACTTGAGTGTAAGTCCTCCTGTGTGCGTGCGTGTGTGTCTATATATATATAATTCCAAAGTGACTTACTAAATTGACTAACAATTTAAGCTAAGAAGTATTAGAAAATTAAAATACAAGTTTTAAAATCCCATCAGGATCCTCTTCTCAAACCACAAAAATTCAAGATTCAAAGGTACAAATCAAGTTAGAGCGACTTACCCAAGTATGTTTCGGGGCTCCAAAACGTACACCATCCATTCAAATCGCAAATATGTTAAAACCCATTTGACCTTTTCTCCTCTTTTTGGTGTTTGTCACACTTTTAAATTTAAATTAGATGTGCCTTCAAACATGCACTCGATCCTAAGCCCCTTTTACACCCTTAAATTAAACTTAACACTCGATCCTAAGCCCCTTTAATTTATTACTAGTATTAAACGGGGGGAAAACGCGCTTCCGTAACCCTCGTTTTATAGTAGTGTAGAATGGCTAAGTCTCTGCCCATTTATATTTTGCTCCATAGAGAGAAAAGAAAAAATGGTCCTCTTATTAGCAAGGAATTGTACATTTCCTTTATAAATGTATAATACAAATATAATCAGCATTACTAAAACCGTTAGGCACATTATATATAAATTTGTATCATTTGAAGTAGTACATCTGAAATAAGAAGTAACATAAATAGCGAGTTCCATACACTCACACTTCTTTCATTTTTCATGTATTCCTTACTTTTTTGTTTATCTCTTTTCAGCGCACTTGACCAAAGTCTAACTTTGAAGTATCCAAATCTTAATATGCATAGCTACGTTTTAATGAGATCTAAAATCCCTAAACCCTTATCACTGGGTTGATCATTTTCTCACAGTCTTCTTCATTCCTCTCTTCAAATTTGACAGGCCTATATCTTTTAGCACAAGCAATGTAAATTGCACAATCTATTGCTACCAATGCTGCCAAAAGGTAGTAAAACCTGTCCAAGTTTCCCTTGTTAAGGTTCGACGGGATCCATCCTGGGCTCTCACCTCTCCGAGAAATCTTCATAACGATGGCGACGATCAAACTGCTAACGTAGTTTCCTAGTGACATTGAAGTCATGCAAAGAGCACTTCCAAAACTCTTCAATCCTTCAGGTGTTTGTCCGTTGAAGAACTCTAATTGACCAACATACATGAATACCTCCGAAGCTCCCACAAGTACATATTGTGGTGTCTGCCAAAAGATGCTCAATGAACTTGAATCTTCACCTCTGGCATTTTTTAACCTAAAATTCTCTACCACTCCTGCTGAAACCATGGACATCATTGCTATGATGAGTCCGATTCCCATTCTTTGTAGCTCAGTGAGCCCTTTGTTGTTGTTCTTCCGGGCGATAAAAGGGTTAATAACTCGCCGGTAAATGAAGATGAAGGCGGCGACACTGAGAATGTCAAAGCACGACATGCTTGCCGGAGGAATTTTGAAAGATGATGAAATTCTAGTGTCCATTGCTGCACCTTGTTCTACAAAAGTTGATGCCATTTGAGTGAAAACAATTGAGTAGATTATGGTGCATAGCCAAATTGGGAGTAGTCTTAGTATGCATTTTACTTCTTCTACTTGTGTCACTGGGCAAAGATGCCATGGATTGAAGCTATTTTTTTCCACCCTGCTCAACTCACCCGATGTTTCAAATGCTGCTTTATCCAAGAATCTGATGACATAGATATAGATATATCGTTAGTAACTTTTTTAAACACATTAACATTTGATCGATCTAGGTTGCACCTAATTAAGAAAAATAAAGATGTCTACATGATATATCTTACATAAATATACATCTATATGCGTAATTAAATATAAATCTCTGGAATAATAATAAGTTGATGAGATCAGCATACTTGAATCCTTCAGTGTGGAGAATCTTTCTCCCTCCCTTGGAATATTCTTCAACTTCAAAAAGCTTGTCTTCAGCAGATCCCACTACGTTGACATTCCATTTTCTCATTGCAGCTACAAAAACTTGGCAAAATCTAGGAAAAGGATTCCCTCCTGGTTTAAAGTACCTGTACCTCGTAGTGCCACAGAGGAACAAGACCAAGGCAAGACTAGCAGATCCTGCAGAGGCCCAAAACCCTAGAGTCCACAAAGCGTCGTTCTCATAATAACCCAATATTGTGTTGGAGAAGAGAGATCCAAGGTTGAGAGCCAAATAGAAATAACTGAAAAATGCTACCTTTGAGTGTCCCTCTTTTATGTCTCCTTCATCAAACTGATCTGAACCAAACGTGGCAATATTGGGTTGGTATCCTCCATATCCTAGGGCTACAAGGTATATGGAGAGGTAGAATAAAGCTTTATGGAAGGACGAATGTGATCCACAAGTGAGGTGTTCGTCTCCACAACCACTGGGACTTAGTAAAAACTTGTATGATGTCAGAGATAACAGGCCAAGACCCTGTAACGTACAACACTTGATCAGTACAAAAATATTCGAATTTATAAGCAATGCCATATATATATATATATATATATATATCATAATCTGCAGATGTTTTGATCATTACTCAGTTCATTTATTCACTTCATAACTTTGATGGAAAGTTATCAATATGACAATAGACTAAGTGAGAGCGACGTAAGAAAAACTAACCCACCGCTCTTGAGTGTTCCCTAATGGGTGATGGCTTCCTCCAATTGCCAATAAATTGGTCAGAAGAGTATTTATTCTGATAATATTCTCTGTTTACAACTCGTCTTAGATCATGAACCCCCTTCTAAATGACATAGCCATATATAGCCAGAGGTATTTCGATTTAAGTCCTCCGTTGTTATTCTGTTTTTTTTTTTATAAACTTCCTTGTTGTTCTTCTACATGGTTCGTCTTACAATAATATGACAGATAATTCCTTCTTAGTTTATTGATTAAACTAATAACTTAGATTCTGCTAGAACCTAGAAGTATGGGTTAACTAAGGTGATTAATGTTAATAACATAGTTAGTTACTGACCAGAAGTCTACATAAACGGTCATAATAAATTGTCTTGAATGTAATTATCATAAAGGGAAGTCTGATTTCTGCAAATGATGTTAAGGGAAGGCCCTATGGAAGAGCTTGATCCCCAGGTGGATCTGCTGGGTACGAGGATAAGATCTATAAAAAAAACTGGTTCTTCTATTGAGGCTCATTCTAATCAAGTAGTATAAACATCATTGAAGTCCTTCTTGGCTAAAGATAAAACAAGCGGCAAACATGAAGTTTCATGATGCAAAGCTCAGTTTGAGAAAGACAGTGCAGCTATGGAGTCATACTATTCTACTCATTATTTTGGGACCTTAAAGTTTGCATCGTATTGTGGAATCAAAGTGGCTACTCTGTTGGAGATAATTGTTGGTTTAAACATGAGGTTAAAGACATTAAAGTGCCAAATATGCTATTCATATATACAGCTGAAGAATGAAATGATCAAGATCATCAAGATTGCAAAGGTTAAAGGATGAAGATGTCTCCATAGCATGTATAGTTAATGGGTGTCAACAAGTAGGGTTGATCGAAGTATAGGTTAATTAAGGTGATTAGTGTTAATCACTTAATTATTAACCCAAAACTCTACATAAAGGGTCATAATAAATTGATTTGAGTGTGAGATTGTGTAATTATCACTATAAAGGGAAAATAACTTGAGTCTTTTATATCAAAAGTATCTAAAATGGGAATTGTTCATCATCATCAAATAAGAATATATTAGTGTTATATGTACCCTAAATGAATTTATGATAATACATATAATTTATTTTTCTATTCTTGTTATCACTAATGTTTACCAATTCATTTAAGCATGCCTTGAATAATAGTATTGCTTTCTCCATGTTGTGGCAACTACAATTCTCACAGTGCACGTGCAAATACACATGCGCGCGCACAAATACACGTGATTATGATGATTGAATAATACAAGTATACAAGTACTTTTACGCAATTCGAGGTAAATAAGTGGAGGAGATTGTCTCGTTTTGCGAAAAAACACTGTTGAATATACTTTTGAAGGATGTATAAGTTTTGCCAAACACCCCATCTATATGAAGAGTTAAGTGTGTATAATTGAAACTTACGAGAACAAGGATGGCTTGGAAGACAGCACAAGTCCTGTACCTTCCCCAGTAGGAGTCACTGAGGAAGGCTCCAACAAGAGAACACATATAGACAGTTCCAGTCCACTTGCTTACGTTGTTGGCTGCCTCTGCGTTGTCTTGTCCCATCACTCTTGTCAGAAACAGCACCAAGTTCACTGCTACTCCAAAGAATGCCAAAGTTGCCAACCCTTGATTCACTGAATCATATATATATATATATAATCAAGAGAAAATATATTTACAGGTAATGACTAGATTTATGCATTGTGCGAATATCAATTTTGTATATATATCATGATTCAATATTCAATTTATTTTAATAAGGAGCTGACAAATACCTAATCATCGTACTAGTAGCTGATGGGTTGAAATTATTCAACAGAAATTTAAACTACGCAGTAGTTACATCTATAAGTAAGCAACGTAGGATTTTAGTAGTTATGCTAGCATCTCCCCATCACACCATAACTCTAATATCATACCAAGAACTAGCTCATGGGATAAAGCAACTCGATAGGTATTTAAACTATGCAGCAGTTGCACCTCAAAGTGATGTGAGACTTTAGTAGTTACGCTAACGTTACTCACCAAACAAAAAATATTTATAATCTTGCAAAAGTTAAAACCCTTCGTAATGCATTAGGTTTCTTTAATTTCTGTAATTTACTATTCCATGTCCTTTGAACTATTCAACTTGTATTTGATTTTGTGACTCTTTATGTTATTATTATGATTATTACTATTATTATCTTTTCTCTTTTACCGCATATAAAATGTTAATTTAATTAGTATATAATTTATCTAATAGTTTCATCTCCATATTCTAATAAGATTTTGAACCTATTCACGTATATTCCATGCATGTATCACTGGTTCAGTAGATGAAAATATCTATACAGGTTTATGAAAGAGCTGATGGTATAGTCTGAGAAATTTAGTCTAACTTTTGTATTTTTTTTAAACAAATATTTGTTTTTTTAGGGCATTTACAACCCTAAATGCAAAAATGACGCTGTTTTAAAGCCTATGTAAGTCACAGATGACTTAACGATTAACAATCGAATTCACTTTATTCCAGGACTGCTTTAATTATTTATCAAGTATATCAAGTAAAAAAGGACTATTTACTAACAATAAGCAATTAATGTACCTAAGATTAAAGTTCCCGACACCCAAGTTCCTGTTCTTGATCGGGCTGCGGGATGCCCATGCCAATCAGTGGATCCATCTGACGTGTAATCCTCAACCTCCTTCGTCCGTTTCTCCATAACAATCGCAGTAATCTCCTTAAATAAATAAGAATAGAATAATTCAGATTTAGATACTTTGAATATACTATATGTTCATGTACTTAATAATGATTTTAATAATAATAAGATTCTGTTCATACGTGGGCACGAACAAACATGGCGGTGCATAGACATGTCTGATGTGATTTCTTATGAATCAGAAAATATTAACATGTGAACTATTCGAACTTCGAAAGATGGAATATCTTCAGTTCTTCACTGACTCATAACTCGGTTTTCAAGAACTATTCGAAAATATTTTTTGTATCATTTAAAAAATATATGCTATATCTTTAAAAAAAAAAGAAAAAAAAATGGGGTCTAGATTTTTTGGCATCTAAATGGGATCAACGTCCTGCCCTGGTCATAGTCTCGATCCAGATTTTTTGGGATCTAAATGGGGAGGATGGGATAGGGCATAAATCAACACCCTTAGTCCAAAGGCATGTAAGGACTCCTGACGTTGTTGATTTAGTGTAACCATTCTTTTAACCCGTGGCAGAGCAATGACCTTCTACCAGTGGGGGCAATTTTTTTATTTTTAGGTAAATGACAACAGACTTACTAGTATAAATACTTTAAGTGGGTTCAAATCTTAAAAATCAGTGGGTGCATAATAAAAATCCAATAATTATTTACACAAATACCAAAAGTTGAGTGGGGGCATTTGCCCACCCTCAACAATACTTGCCTCCGCCCCCGCTTTTAACTATGTGTACGTAACATGTCTTTGGTGTTCTATGGAAGTGGGAGAAAAGTGGCTACTTCACAGTTAGCTCAGCTTATAGGAGTCTGAATGATATAAAGGAGGAAGGGCAAACGTTGTGACCTATTATTTGGAAACTTAAAATCTCTCAGAGAAGCAAGACTTTCGCTTGGATAACCCTTCAAAGACACCTTCTAACTAACTATAGGAAATGGAAAAGGGGCCTTCATCCAAATGGTTCGTGTGATGTGTGCAGTAACTCTATGGAAGACAACCTTCATGTGCTACGAGATTGCCATAAGATAAGACTGTTTTGTGAGGGTATAGTGCATCCTTCATATCACTCATCTTTCTTTGGTTGTGACATTCATGTATGGTTTAAATTAAACATGACAAGGAAGATAATGAGACATGAGGGAGATTGAAAACATAGCTTCATTATAATTTGCTGGCTTATTTGGCCAGCAAGAAATTAGCACATACATAAGGGGTAATGAGACCACATACGGGAAAATTTTCGTGCAAGCTAAGGCTATCCACCACTGTATTCTTCGCTCGAGGACTAAAATGAGTGGATTAAATTTAAACTGTAGATATGAAGTTAACAAATGGTCTCCTTATGAGAATACTTTTAACGGTATACGAGTCATGGTGGACGGTGCGTACTCCTGTGTTTCTGATACTGCAGCTTGTGGCGGCATCCTAATGAATAGGGGGAATTATTTTTTAAGACTTTATGATGTGTCTGGATCATAGGGATTGCTTACAGTGGAATTATGGAGTTGCGTAATGGAACTTAAAAGAGAATGGGATAATGGAGTAAAGAAGCTCACTCTGACCTCAGACTCAGCAGAAACTACCGCCCTCCTCTAGAAAGAGGTATCAGATCTTCATGAGGAATAAAGCTTGATTAGCAAGATAAAATGATGCTCCAACGGGACTGAGATGTCTATTTGGAAATTATAGAGAGAGAGATGCAAATGAAGCTGTTGATTGTATGGCAAAGAATGTATTTGGTAGTGCTCTCGGACACCACATCCTTAATAGACCATCTACAATTGCTTTTCTGAAGGCAACAGATGTCACTTAATTCCTTTTTATTTTTTATTTTTTATCTGTTTTGTTTTTATTTCCATTTGTATAAAAAACAAGCCTTTGGTAATTTTTTCAAGAAAATTTCCATTTTAGAAAATACTTGTGTGCTTACCATACATTGCATAAGGGTTGTTTACTTCTTGGTTTTGAAAATATATAGCTTCAGGTAATTTAATTCGAAATAATCATAACTTTGACGAGACGGGAGAATTACTCTTAGAAATGATATTAATTATTACAAACATTTTAAATACTTTTAGCAAAGTTGGGGTCCTGAATAATAATAACATCAACCAAAAGCAAGAACATTATGTTTTTTGTTATGTTTCTTTAAATGACATCTTCTTACTGATTTTAATTAATTATAACAAAATTCATAGAAAGTGGAAAAACTTTGTTGAGTGAAGCATACATATTTAGTAAATTTGCTATTTTGGAAAATAGAACTAAAATGCCTTCTATACAAAATTTCAAAACTGATCTACCCAAAAGATAAGGATGGTAAGTTACATGCACATTTATTCCGTATACACACTATTGTGCCTGTCTATATATATAAATATCAATTATAGAAAATGAAAAAAAAAATGTAATAGAATCTAAAAATGAGAAAGTAATAAAACATCAGTTTTATAAAGAAAGTGATTGAAAAAAATTGAAGCAGGGAACTGGATTAGAATACTATATTGAGTGTGAAATAGAGAAATGCACATAGAGAGTGAAAATACTAACATTTTTTTTTTGTTTTTAATTCTATTAGATGAACGAAGCTTGATATCTGACGGGCTAGGAGAAATAAAGCTTCAATTTATTAGGAAGTTTAAATTCAAAAATATAAAACCATATTAAATGAATCAATGCTCTCTCTCTCTCTCTCTCTCTCTCACACACACACACACACACATTCATGCTTGACAAGATAAATGCAAAGAGAAAAGAAATGGGAAGTATTGATATAAAAAATCTAGAGAACCAAGAACTTACCTTTTTGCATATATTCAAGCAACCCATCATATAAGAATTCTGGGTTTTCCTAGTGATGCTGAAGATCGATATTACAAAGAAGAATACTATTTATGAACTCATCACACAATGGCGAAATTCAATTTGTGGAGAAAAGAGAAGCTTGCAAGTCTTCAGTGAATAATGGAAATTAGGGTGCGTGTATTTATAGAAATTTGGACTTTGGAGGAGATCAAATGGACGGCTAAGATTTAACACATGGCACAATCAAAGTGTTAAGTGTCGTTTAATGTAGGAATAGGAGACAAATTGACGTGGATTAGTATTATATACAGTGATTAATGTTGGAAAGCCAAAAAAGTGAGATTAAGAAACGTGAAATAATTGAACACTTTATCAGTCTTTTAAGTAGTGACATCACACATCATTAAAAATTTTGATTTTTTATTATATATTTTCCAATTATAATTTAGGCATGACAATTATCATTTCGCTTAGCTGTCATTGACATTGACACATTTGAATGTGCAATTTTATTAAGAAAACTTGATAGAGAAAGAAAAGAATTAATCAAGAAAAATAATTTTATGTTGCCCCTTTGTCACCTAGGATATTTAAAATGGTTCCAAAAAATTGGACAATATGAATCTAAATTTTATTTTTCATGCATGTAAATGGAACCAAAAAAGAAAAATAAAATATTTTTTACATTTTAAAATTGAAAATATTTGTAAAATAATTTGAATTCCTTAATCCATAAACTGAAAACAACAAAGATCTCAATTAAAACATAAAAGCAACAAGAAATTCTGAATTCTAAAAAATCATTATAGTTTAATCATGTAATGCACAAAGGTGCATTCAGCACCATAAAATATTTCATCAAGTTTACTCAATAGCGTAAAATATTTTGTGATGCACCCAACATATTGAAATATTTTTTTTTGTGCATTCATCATTTTAAAATATTTTTTGTGCCTTCTGTTGGATGTATCAAAAAATATTTTAAATATTAGATGCACTGTCAAAATACCTCAAGGTTCTTGTTCACCAAAAAACACTTTGAGGGGTTAGAACGATGATTCACAAGAAAAATATTTTAAGGGTTAAACACACCAGAAAGAAATACTCAAGATACTAAATGCACAACTAAACATTTTAGAATTGAATGATGAGTACACATAAAAAAAATACTTTATGATGTATACCACCTTTAACCCTAATTTATTTTGAAATAAAAAATTATTGAAAAAATTGCTGAAAATCCCCTATTGTAAAATTTAATACTCAAAGATACATGTCAAGTCCATGAGCGGATGCCACTTCTCTTCAAGCTATTTGCTATATATAAGTCTATTTATATGCAAATATCTTTCATTTTATACGTAACTAAAGATATATCGCATACAATTGAAGAAAAGTTGTACTGGTTAAAAATATGTCCACTGGGTTTTTAAACAAATTTTAGGTAACATTGAACATTAAATTCTATAATGATGAAGTTCTTCACAAATTTTTCATAATTAATTACGTGAAAGTTGGGTATAATTTAACTTCTTAAATATAGAATTATTTTGAAGTATACAAATTGTGAAATGAACATGGCTTACAGGTGTCTTCCATGAAGTTGCCAGCCGTCCTGAAGTTAACTACCAATGCACGCAAATGAAAGTCGTCAAGAAGAAATTCCGTTGGCATCAGCATGCATGCGTATCAAAATCATATCATTATATATATATATATATGATACAAACCATATGATTACCTTACAAAATCATATCAATCAGATATCAAGTGTTGACAACCTAACTACTACTATTTTTATCTTATTTTTATTAAAAAAATGAAAAGATTAATATCCTAGTCCCATAATTCTATCTTATTTTTATTAAGTTCTTGTAGTTTTATCAATCATGGGTTTTATTTTTACCCCATAATCCATGCAGCTATTTTGATATTACCAAAGTCACCTGGTGCATAAGCAGAGAAAGCATCTATAATAGATTTAATATGAATTTGATTAATTATATTAATCGGTATCAAACACCTTTTTTGGATCCTATTGTCATGTACGTGAGTAACCAATCAATCTGGTTTGTGGTAGTGCATGCCTATATGTGCTTGGGAACTCCGTTTGGAGAAAGGA
>JANTPZ010004486.1:0-11122 GCA_025593235.1 Vachellia pachyceras | reverse complement strand
AGATATTTTTTCCAATTGAAATATCCAGGTCTTACAAGCATTATTTCGTTAAGGGATAGAAAGTGTATGAAAGAAAAGGGAAAGAAAGGATGAACCGTGTCGTCTATGGAGAAGCCTTTAGTCCACTTGATAAGGTTTCCAGAAGCAACTGATGTCTGCTTTACAGGGAATGAAAAGGTAAAACCTAACTCCCTTTGTCTACCAAAAGGAACTTGAAAATCTTGACCTTCATTGGCAAATGACTTGTTGTTAGGATTTCGGAAGTTAGGTTTTCTTCTGCTCGTTACTCATTGGGCCTTCTTCCGTTAAATCACTGTTAGGATTTCTATTATTGGTGTCCTCTGCCTCCGATCCCTGCCAAGGGAACCATGGTCGAGAGACGTTCATAAGAGCTCAAGCTTCGGAGGCATGGCCGAGAGAAGTACTAAATTGGTGAGGGATCGATCAGAAACAAACGAAGAGGAAACCACAAATCGCAACTTACCCGCCACAAAATCGATGAGAGACGTTCTTCAGATCTCAAGCTTCGGAGGCATGGCCGAGAGAAGTACTAAATTGGTGAGGGAGGAGAGACGGCGAGGGTGAGCACTGAGCACGAAGAGAGAGTGAGGAAGAGAGTGAGCTGAGACGCGCACGAAGAATGAGAAGGAATCGCAATTTAAATTCAAATTCGTTGCCTTCTTGTGGGAAGGAATCGCAGCTTTAAGTACAGCCTCAGTTTTTTTTTTTGGAATCCGTTGAAAAGCTTGTGAACAGTGAAATGTGTCTAAAAAGAAAAAGGTGGGAGAGAGGTATTATAGTATATATTGATTTTATTAAAACATTATGAATAAAATGTTTATCTCTAATGCCTACCTAGCACCGCATTATTATTAAACACATGTCATTTTCTATAGAAACGAAAGATTAATATTATATGCATATGATGATAAATGATATTGTAAGTTGATATATAATATTATACATAAAAGACTCGAATACTATATATAAATATATATATATATATAGATATTCCTTTTTTATTTATTTTAATATTATCTGCATTTGTTTTAGAGAAATAACTAAAACATATTGAAGTGAAATTTTGTTATCTTTCTCTCTTCTTTGTGGCAAGTCTTCCGTCATTTTGTTCTTTTGTTTGAAATAAAATTTACGGGGGATTTTGCAACAACATATGATGCTTGTCATCTCCTTCAACGGATAAAAAGGATTAGATATGTTTCTTCAAAATGTTTGGGCTTTTTGGAATTTAGCAATGAATTAATCAACGTTTGCTATATGGTTTAATTTGGCCCATTAGCCTTTATTTTCACAAACTATCTTTTCTGTGGACAATGAAATCATGTATGGGGTAGGATTTTTAGTTTAATATTTTGCGTTTTCTTTCTTTAGATGTTGCAATTGTGCTTTGATGCCATCATTGATCTGGTGAAAAGTCTGTTAGATTCTGCAATTGATTTTATATTTGAAAGCTTATTGGAAAAGACAGAGAATCCTTATTTTATTTTCTCCAATGCCTTGCGTTGGTATCAGGATTATGTGCCAAACTGTTTTTGACAACTTCAGTGTAAATGTGGTTGTTAATGGAAGTACTGTCAATTTGGGTTTGTGGGATACTGCTGGTAATGTTGCTTGATTACCTTTACTTTTGTAATATGAAGGGAAAAAGTTCATTTAGATTTACTGTGCTATTTTGTGGAACAGGACAAGAGGATTATAACAGATTAAGACCTTTGAGTTACCGTGGTTCAGATGTTTTCATATTGGCATTCTCTCTCATCAGCAAGGCTAGTTATGAAAATGTTTCCAAAAAGGTACTTCCATTATGTACCGAAGTTTATGCTTCTTGTGCCACACTTATTTCTGGAATGCATTTCATCTCCTTTGAATATAAGGTTTCTAAATGACCTCAAGAAACAATATACTGATTTTGATCCTTGCTAATAAATTAGAATCATTTGAGATATTCTAACACGTTGTTAATGTGTGGGGTTTCTTTCTTTTTTTTCAGTGGATCCCAGAGTTGAAGCACTATGCGGCTGGTGTTCCAGTTGTTCTGGTTGGCACAAAACTTGGTAAGTCAGTGGGGCCTGTATTGATTTTTGATTTCCTAATACCAAATATTTATTAGTGGATTTATTTTAGAATATTAGTCCATTATATATTTAACTTCTTGTTATGATGAAACTATAAGAACTTACTAGTTATTGGAAATCTTTATCAACTTTTTATAGAAATTTATGGCATCAATAGTATTTTTGGCTTATAACTTTTTTGTAGTGTTCATTTTATCTTTATAATGAATTGCCGAACAGGTTCTTTTTGTTAAGCAAAAAGGGGAAGGGTTATTATTGGTGCCACTTCTTTCCTGTCTCTAGATATTGATCATTATTATGTCCAAATAATCTGCCATTTAGTTCATATGATGTTTCTGATTTGTTTAGGCTATACGATTTGTCAAATTGTACTTGCAGTTTTCTTTGAGGATAACTGATAACATGAGAGAGGTACTGGTAGAGTCAAAATTGTCTTTGAATTAATATAAGAGCAGCTTGTTATCCAAAGCGATGTGTATGTAGGATATGTTCTGGCTTTTAACTTTAATTCATAGCTCATTTTTCCACTTAAACATTGCCTTGAACTAAAAAGTGTGCACTAGTTAAAGTTAAGGATGGTTCTAATTTTAACCTTTAAAGTTAAGGATGGTTCCGTAGACCAATTTGCAATGTTCACATGCAGTGGTAAAAGAATTGGTAATGGACGCAACATTATATGGTGGTATCTTGAGAAATCTAGTGGAGAGTGTTAGTGTGAATTGAATAGAAAATGAAACGTGATGGTTCGTTGCCAACCCCAAGATTTTTGGGGAGGTTACGTGTTTTAGTGATTGGTCCCATTGATATATACGGAAATTTTGTCATTGTTAGTATGTAATGAGTAATGAGTAATGAGTAATGATGGCTCCACAAGATTGCTTTGTTTTTGTTATTAAAACTTCTCGGGAGCTTTTACATCTACAACCTTCTTGATATATACTGATGATTAACTAATTGCTTTCTAACTTAGTATTTCTATTATTTGGATAAAAGGTATTAATTGGTAAATGGTATTTCTTGAGCTTGCCTCAAAGGAGAAATTATCTGGAATTAGTAGTGGCTATTTTAATGAAATACCTTAATGGACTGAGCATATATCTTAATGGTGATTTCTCAACTGAGTCTTTTTGTTCTTGGATCTAGGATGAGCAGACCTTCAGGATGATAAGCAATTCTTCATAGGCCATCCTGGTTCTGTACCAATCAACACATCTCAGGTGAATATAGCTCTTGTTGCTCCTTTTGTTTCAAAACTTTTTCATTTCCCTTGAATTATATTTACTGTTGTGCTTTAAGCTCATATTTGGGATATCCCTTGTTAATTTCAATGAGATCTGACATTTGTATTATCGTTGAAGGGAGAAGAGCTTCGGAAGCTAATTAATGCGCCTGCTTACATTGAATGGAGTTGAAAAAACATAGCAAGTGCAGGATAGATTTCAATTTTTAAAATTTCTCTTTCAATATATATTAATTCTGATATGCAGTTTCTAAAAGTACTTCTAACCTTGATGGCAGCATGTGAAGGCAGTATTTGATCAAGCAATAAAAGTTGTCCTTCAACCACCTAAGGCGAAAAAAAGGAAGAGTAAAAGACAAAAGGCATGTTCGATATTGTGATTCCATAGTTCTAAACATTTGAGAGCCATCTGTTTTTCTTTCTATATTATCCTCTCCTGCCTTTTTCCTACTCTTCATTTCTTTTTCTATCAGAGTTGTTGAGCCCTTGTAGGTATTCATTAGTCTGCCAGTACACTAAATCTCCTTGAAGCATAAGGTGGTCTACCGACAGCACATGGAATCTTTGAGACTAGTTTATATAATTTCAAAGTAATTGAAAACATATTTATAGAATAATTGAGAGTTTTTTGCAAACCTACATACATGATGCATGCACACATATTGTATGTGTATTTTGGGTGTGTAAGGATAGTTCCAAGTGGAGTACATGCAATTTGGTATAATCTTAGCCCCTTCCATCAAATAATTCATAATAAAATAACCATTCATGTTGTTTTTGTGAGAATAAAAGTAGAAGAAAGATTACTGCCTCACGGTTTATAATATAAGTCAGTTTTAAAAGAATGATTATTTGCCACTTGTATCCATCTAACTAATACTTAAATGTACTTCATTGTATTGTTTTCTCTAATTTAAAATCTCATTAAATATGAGGAAAGGTGGGAATTTTTTTTCAATTTAAGATATATTCAATGTATTAATTAACATTTCTTGATTCTTGTGAACTTGTTGAAATAACTTATTATTATGAACTAAATGGGGTATATTTTGCTAGATTTATTACAAAATGATAAGGTAAAGGGATACAAGAGAAGACTGAAAGTCTTTAATATTTTAATCATTTTGAATTTTATTATCTCTTGTCAAGGAGTCTTAGAGAACTTATTTCTAGTATAAAAAATTGAATTGGGTTAAACCAATATTTAGTTCTCATAATTTCTAAAGACATTTGACATGTTAACCACCATACTTGATTCACTTATTTGCTAAGCGAAAAACATTACATTCGATGACTTAAAAACCATGACATTTTTAAGACATAATTAATATAGTTTAAGGTTTTTCTTGGTATATATGTATAAAATACATTGCAAGTGATTTATAAATAAGACAAGATGAGTATGTAGATATTATGTGATTCTCTGTTTTAGGACAATTAATTCCCTGGGTTGATCATCATGTGTACATGTGACTTGGGAATAACATTTGTCAATTTGAATAGGAATTCAACAAATGGGAGTTAAAGACCCCGACTTAATGATGCTTAGGAACCAGAAAGAGTAGCAACCAATGACCAACTGCAATTAAATACAGAGAAGGACCAAAGAGCCAAAAGTGACGTGTTTGGAAAGTCAATTGGGGATTGACTTGGCGATACGTGAGCTCCGTCTTTGACTTTCATTTGCCAATTCGAGATCCACTTCCCATCTTTGATTCTCTCCAACTCATCTCCACCATCTGTCTTCCATCTCCGATTCCGTTCATCTCCAACCCACGAAACTCCTCCTGCTTCTACCATGATACTGTTGTCAACCCTGCAAGATGACAGCAAAAATAATATACGGACGAGTCCTAAGGAACAAAACAATGGTCCATGGAAATCATAACAGCTACAATATTATGGACTTTTTGTATTTTGCTACGTTTATTATTTCATAACTGCTGGAAAAAACCACTGTTATTTCGGCGCCTTGATGCTGCCAACTGATGCCAGTCATGCACCAAATTAGTAACGGTTGTGTAACTGCTATTAATGTGTTTCCCCCCGTCACCCTCTCCTGAAGCTATAATGTTGTAGCAATTTGTTTAATAACCGCCATTAATCACCTTTAGTAGCGTTTTTAAGAATCTCCAAAACTTCAAAGACAAAATTTTCTGTGCATTCTTTTCCTGAAGGCATTTTCTTATGTTCTTGGGTTCTAAAATTTTGGAATTTTCCTATTTCACACATTCACAATAGTTTCATGGCCTAAATCTTAGGTTTTCTTATAATGTAATCTCAAATCCTAAATGGTGCTAAACAAAAATTTTGATTTGCAAATTTTATGGGAAGCAAATCTCAAAGCATAAAATCATAAGGAGAGCAATAATGATTTTTAGAAGCATATAACAATAATAAAGGCAAAGAATGATAAGTTATATAGGAAGAGGAAAAATATCATTTTGGTGTCAAAAAGAAAACTAACTGATACAATTGAAAATTTAATTTTAAACCGACATTTTCCCTTAATTATTTCTAATGATAAAAATTATAATTTAATATCCATCATTTAAATAAATCAAAGGGATCTAGAATGCTACCAAGCAGCATAATCACCAACATTCTATTATGTTCCCATTAAGCAATAACGTAATTACTCAGCAAAATATAATACTCCTCCCGTCCTACATAGAAAACCTTGTTTGCAGTCTAGACTGACCTTTGACCAAGGATGTCAAAATAGATTCATTAAACTTCACTAAACACACGTATCCATAATAACTATAAATGAGCTAAGCATTGAGAGCAGGATTGGCAGTGTCTGGCTTTGCATCCTTCTTATTGGTGAAAAGCATCTCAATCTCTTCCAGTGACTTGCCCTTCGTCTCTGGGCAGCAAATAAAGGCATGTTCGATATTGTGATTTGTTAGTTGTAAACATTTGAGAGCCTTCTGTTTTTCTTTCTATATTATCCTCTCCTGCCTTCTTCCTATTCTTCATTCCTTTTTCCATCAGAGTTGTTGAGCCCTTGTAGGTATTCATTGGTCTGACAGTACACTAGATCTCCTTAAAGCATAAGGTGGTCCGCTGACTGCACAAGGAACCTTTGAGACTAGTTTGTATAATTTCATAGTAATTGAAAACATATTTATAGAATAATTGAGAGTTTTTGGCAAACCTACATACACGATACATGCACACATATTGTATGTGTTGTATGTGTATTTTGTGTGTATAGTTCCAAGTGGAGTACATGCAATTTGGTATAATCTTAGCCCCTTCCATCAAATAATTCATAATAAAATAACCATTCACGTTGTTTTTGTGAGAATAAAATTAGAAGAAAGATTACTCCCTTACGGTTTATAATATATGTCATTTTTTAAAGAATTCTTATTTGCCACTTGTATATATGTAATTAATGCTTAAATGTAACCCATTGTATTGTTTACTCTAATTTAAAATCTTGTTAAATATGAGTAAAGGTGGGGATTTTTTTCAATTTAAGATATATTCAATGTATTAATTAACATTTCTTGATTCTTGTGAACTTGTTGAAATAACTTATTATTATGAACTAAAAGTGAAATAACTTAATATTATGAAATAGCTTAATATTTCTCTCTCTTTTTTATTTCTACTCCAATTCTAATGGATTTAGGCCGAAGATCCACTGTTGATGGACTAGTATATTCCAACAATGACTTTTAGGCCCATGCCAAATTTCGAATATGGGAGTAATGAGGTTCCTTTTACGCTGAATCCTGCATGTTATAACTTTTAGGTTGAGGTTGGATTCTTTGATTAATCTTCCAGCTTTTCAAAAAGACAAAATTTTGCACATGCAAAACTGGAGATGGAGATATGTTAAAAATCAAATTATTTTTTTAAGGAAAACAAAATGATATCATTAAAGCATAAGCAACCTACATGTCTTAAGAGTTCAAATTAAAAGGAAACAAATTGCATAACCTATTAAAAGAGTCTAAACTAGCAACACTAGCAGTAATTGAGTTAAGAGATCTTATAAGGGAATTATACTTGTTTGAACTATGCTAGATTTAGATAAGTAAAGCAATTTGAGGTCCAGTGGCTTTTGATTTGACTTTCGCAATATCAATGTATCATAAGTTGTTTAAGAGAAGACCTGAGTTGTATATCCAACATAACAGAGCATGTAAAAAGCATAACCAAAAGTCAGAGCTTTGAAGAGTTGTTCTTTTCCATCTGAACGATATCAAAGGTAGAGATCATAGAGGCGGATAAAAGCTTCACTGAATTTGAATGATCCTCTTTTGGCTTTTCTAAAGATTATTCTCCATTGATGAGTTGGTGATTGAGCCAGAGATATGGAGGGGGCCTATGGTATCTTAGGCTCATTTTGAGTATTAGCAGAGAATGACCATTCAACAGTAGAGAGGAAGCTTGAGATTTCCTTTATTTCATGTGAGGTAGATTGCGCTTCATCCATTCAAAGTTCAACAAGACAATAATCCCTTTTTAGTTCCTCTACGAGCTCATTTGTATGAACTGAAGAATAACATCTTTTAGCTTTTTCAAAGTATCTGCAAAACTATGATCTGAAGGTCTAATTGAAGAGCATCCAAACCAAATCACTTGAGCACGTGGACGGGTGAACATGATTGGTTAAGCGTCTCCTATTGTGAGCATCCAAATAGACGTTGTTCCTCAGTGTTTTAATGGTGCTCAAAAGGATATGTATTGTAGGAAGGGCATTATGGATCAATTTCCATATGTACAATAGTCACTTATATGGTAATATAATTGACCATAAAATTTTTCGAAAAAAGTTCAGTAGTAAGAAAAGAAATTAAATTCTTGATCCAGAAAAATTTTAAAACCTTCTTTTACACTGTATGCATCTGAGGAGTGACTTGAACTGATAATTTTATTTGCCCCTTTTGTGATAAATATTGGAGTGGCAATTATCTCTCTTGCTATTTTGAAGGATACAAGGAGCATACCAGAGTCGTGTTCTAGCCAAAAGGATTCCATAAGCTTTGGTTATGAACTAACAGATAAAAAACATTTAAAAGATTCAAATAATCTACTGAACCAAATTGCATGAGCCAACACAGTAGTGGTTAAGAGTAATGGGAGATCTTTTAGGGTCAAAAATGAAAAATGGGTATTTCATTTCACCCCTTTTTATACAAGGTGAAATGGATTTTCTATATAAAGAAAGTAATGGATGTGTTTGGTAAAGATTATGGAGAGTCCACATGCACATTTAACAGTGTTTTTTGCAAAATGCACGTTCTCAAATGGGCCCAATAAAAATTCTTTGGATTTGACCCATTTCCAATTAGTTTTGCAAACTGAGAAGAATTGTGGCTTGGAATGCCTTTTTTTTTTGGGGGGGGGGGGTTAAAGATATTATTGAGAGAGAGATGGGTGTCAATTAGCATTGGGTAAAAATAATGGAAGTTAGTTTAGAACTAAATCATCATTTACCCTCCATTTAAAAAAGTTTATAGTCAATTTGCAATTAAGTGAATTATTTTGAAAAATGTTTATGAGCTTATTACAAAAAAATTTTAGGTGATGCCTCATAACTATAACAATCCATGAGCATGGCCAAAGGAAAGTTCATTTTGGCGCTTCAATTTTTTGAGGCAAATAATATAATACTCATGTTATTAGAATAATACTCGAAATAATATTCAGGCAAATAATATTCCACACTTCAATTTTTTTTACAATTTAAATTTACCTTCACTTTAGTTTCATTCAGTTAAATCTAAAATAAATGTTTTTAACCTTTAGGAACAAAATATCTAAATTTTTATTAGTTTATATATACCATTATTTTAAATAAATAAAATTTGAGGGTCAAAAATCATTTATATTAATTTTAAATTTAAAAGATTAAAATCAAAATCATTGTATTCCTCCAAACGTGGAATCCCAAGCGGACTCCAGACGCGGACTCAGCGAAGACAGCGATCCTGAGAGAGGAAGCATCCGAAGACTTCTATTGGGTGTGGGTGCTCTGAAGATTCACCATTGCCAAAGCCACAGCTCAAGACTTGGATAGAAGAAATGATGTTAGATGGTACTGAGGACGAGGACAAATTCCTCGCTGCCGGAATTGCCGGCCTCCAACAGAACGCATTCTACATGCATCGTGCTTTGGTAAACTCCGGCAAACCCTAATACGTGCCAATTTGCTATCTGAAATCCAATTATGGAAAATTACTTTAAAATTCAAACTGGGATTTGTCTCAGGACTCGAACAATCTCAGGGATGCTTTGAAATATTCAGCTCAGATGCTTTCTGAGCTTCGGACTTCCAAGCTTTCCCCTCACAAGTACTATGAACTCTGTAAGTTAACCCTCCATCAGATCCACGGAGTTTTTTTTTATTTTTTATTCGTGCTAGATCTTGAAACTGAAGTATGTTGGTTCCTTTTCAATGCTTGCTGAAATACGAAGTTGCAACTATTTTTATTTTATGAATTGGATGTTTTTGTGTACTTTAGACATGCGGGCTTTTGATCAATTAAGGAGGCTTGAGATCTTCTTCCAGGAAGAGACTCGTCGTGGATGCTCCATAATTGATCTCTATGAACTTGTTCAGCATGCGGGCAACATTTTACCTCGGTTGTAAGTCATTCCACATCCTATATGATTTCGCTAAAAAATTTGTGGTAGCTCCTTTTTTGTGCATCTCTCTAGTTCCTTGTATTTTGTTCTCTACAATGGTGTCCTGATGTGAAGTTGCACCTAATGCATGCTTTTCAATAAATTTTTTTTCTTTCTTTATCTCATTTTTTTCTTGTGTTTTCCTGTGACATTTATTTGGAAGTTCTGAAGCAGTGAAATTTTCTGTATAAATGCTTGATGATTCGAAAGTTGCTGTAACATTTGATCCAAATATTTTGATTTTCATGATCAGGTATCTCCTCTGTACCGTAGGATCTGTTTACATCAAATCCAAGGAAGCTCCTGCTAAGGATGTTCTTAAGGATCTTGTGGAAATGTGCCGGGGCATACAGAACCCTGTTCGTGGACTCTTCCTTAGAAGTTACCTTTCCCAAATTAGTAGGGATAAATTGCCTGATATTGGTTCTGAGTATGAAGGGTAAGCAAGTAAAAATCCCCGCTCCTTCCCCCACTTCTATTGTATTGGCAGGATCGATCCTGTCCGAGTCTACTAGACCACAGGATATAGTGAGCTGACGCATTAGTTCTTAACATTGGGAGAGTAGTTACGTGTTCCTTTTATCTTGTCTCCTTAAATTCTTTCCGTCAAACCTAAATTATGGGCCATTGACACTAATTTATACCTCATTTCCTTTCTCACCCACGTCCGTTGTTTCTTCCTATTTCTAGCTTTCCTTTTTTTCCTCCTTTCTCACTCCACCACTCGCTGAGATTCTATGTTTGTCCTCATTGAGGGGTGGAGCCTAGTTATTAATTTTAAGAATCATATGTAAAACATATACCCTGATATCTGCAGGGATTCAGACACTGTAGCAGATGCTGTAGAGTTTGTACTCCAAAATTTCACTGAGATGAACAAACTTTGGGTGCGGATGCAACACCAGGTTGGTAAAATTATATATGCATTCTCACAGCTCATGTTTGGACATGCATGGTGTCATAATAGTTGCATGTCATGAGGGTAAAATATATCATGAGGGCATGATTTCTGGTCATGCAGGTGTAGTTATGCATATGAATCATTCATACTCTTAGCTGACCCTGAGTTGAGGCTTGCTGTCGGGCTTTCTGGTCTGCAGGGGCCTGCCCGGGATAAGGATAAACGGGAGAAGGAAAG
>JANTPZ010004485.1:0-13657 GCA_025593235.1 Vachellia pachyceras | reverse complement strand
GTAACTCCTCATTACTTATAATGAAGAATGTAACTCCCCACTACTTCTTTCATGATGAATATAACTTCCCACTACCTCCACTACTTGCATAGAATTTCTTTTTTTTTTTCAACTTCAACTAAAAATTATTTTAATAATTTATTATGAGTAGTGTTGGAAACATTAAAAAAGTTACATTATATATTTATAACTAATAAATGATGAAATTGTCCAAATAATAAAAAATAATATAATATCAGTCATTACTCAATTGGAAAAAAATAACATTATATTATCTAATCGGAAATTGATTACAAATTAAATTTCTAAATATTAATATTTCATGTAGCATGAATTGAATAAAGTAGATTATAAACTACACGTCCAGAACGAAGGTAAGCTATCCTCCTCCAATCATCCATCATCAGGAACTCCTCAACAACAGACAAAGTTGGTTGGGAGGAATATGCGATGGTAGTTGGTCCATTGCAATTTTAATAGCTTTCAACCTAAATGATTCTCATAATATTACATTTGCAAGACCAAGCAAAACGCATGTAACTCTGCAAATGGAATAAGTAGGCATACTTTATGAGAAAATGTTCCACCTCTAGAAGCATAGGATTAACCGTTCTAAAAGATTCTTGTGGTGTTGAACAAATGCACCTTTAAGGGTTGCATGTATATTATCACCCTAAAAAACCAAAGTAGCAATTAGAACTAAAAAAAGAAGTTGCAAGAAGTAAATAATTATTCCTTACAACATCATCCAACAGCAACATATCAATTAATGGAATCACTTCTTGTAAATATTGATTAGGCATGATCCACATTCGAACAACGTGAACTTTTATCCTCTAATTTTGCCTGCTGGGGTTGATAGCACGAACAGCGTTAAATCCGATTCCCATGACTTAATCATGCACTCCCACATAAAGCAAAAAACCAAGGCGCATAGCATGTTCACCTTGTGTCCTACAAACCGCCTATTTATACATATTGTGGATATGCTTGTCGGTGTAAGCATAATTATTTGTATTAGTTCTACTACGTTTATAATTGATATTGTAGATATACAAGTGTGGGTCAATACAACTCTAATGTAAGCATACAATACTACAACACCCAGTTGAAATAGCAATCTTACCAAATATCATCAAAATTCATGGACAAAATCTGAGAGGAAGAAATGAATGAAAATTCAAATCGATGAATGCATCTATCATTTTGTGTCATGCAAAAACCCAACGTGGGTATCCTATTCATTATGTGTCTACAAACCACCTATTTATAGACATTGTGAATAGTTTACTCCCTTCTAATTACACCATTTAAGGACACCCACTACATCCATTACCCAAATAACTACCCACTACCTAAGATGAAAAAGGTCCATTATGCAAATAACTACCCACTACTTAATATGAAAAAGGTAACTCACATAACATGTCTTGAAGAAGGTAACTCCCTACTACCTATTTAAACATCCATTATGCAAATAACTACCCGCTACCTAAGATGAAAAAGGTAACTCCCATAACATGTATTACAAAAGGTAACTCCCTACTACCTATTTAAATTCCCTGCTTTGGTCTCTGTTTAAAAGAAGAGGATGGAGTAAATTATGCCTATAAAACGTATTAATTTAAATAGAAGCTTAGTTGGAAAAATGGTATTAAACAGAAAACTATTAGCTCACCGATTAGTTTTTAAAATATAGTATTAATTTAATAAATTAATATGTAAAAATTAATAAATATACATATTAATTTTAAAATAAACTGTGACTTAAATATGAAACTATTTAAGTTTTTAAATATATTGTAAGAAGTGATAATGAGAAACAGTTGAGGGAATAAGAGGACGTGCCATATAAATATGAACTTAGTTGGAAAAGTGATGGAAGTGATAAAAATATTTAAGTTTTAAAATAAAAGTAAAAATTTAAATTTAAAAGAAATTGCAAGAAGTGTTCATGGAAGCAATTATGGGAAATCATGTAAAATGTCACGTGTCAAGCAGAGGCCTGCTGTGGTATCTGCTTTAAGATATGTATAGATATTACGTGCACAGTAGCCAATAGCCATTATGAATGACTTTTAATAATTGTTAGCAGTGAAGTTGCTACATGAATCAGTGCCTCGGTTTTATAATGAAATTGAAATGTTGGCAAAAAATAACAAAATTTTGCTCCCTTTGATTTTTTTATTAATTCACGAGTGGGTTATTAAATTAACTCATATCTGATATGTCTTTGGGTTCATTTTTTATTGGCTTGGTATACTCGAGGTTTGACTTAAAATGTCTTAAATTCAAATTCTCTTTAACTTCAAATTTAACAATTCTCTTGCAATCTGGCTTATGATAACATTTTTTTCTATGACTAATTAATTATTAATTAAATACGTTGCAGGTCATAATTTTTTTTGTTACAAGAGAGAGCGCAAGGCTCAAATAATAGGATTACACTAGAAGGGGACGGAGTCCCGAATCAGATGACCACATCACCTGTAAATGAGACAGACAACAATGATAAGTATTAGTGTCATTTATAGCTTCCTTTGCTAGCATGTCTGCAAGTTGGTTCACCTCTCTTGGCACAAAATGTATGATTACTTTCCAAACCAGCTCCATAAGAGACTTGATTTCCGAAAGAATTAAATCTTCAGTCGGGTTCTCACCTTCTGCATTAATCATGTCCACTACCTATTTGCAATCAGATTCTATGACCACTAATTTGAATCCCCAAACCTGTGCAATTTTCATGCCTCTGAGTACAGCCCATTGTTCTGCTTCGTGGGAGGAACATATACCCAAGGCTTTGGTAAAACCCACTATCCAAGACCCCAGATGATCTCTAATAACTCCTCCACATCCTGCCTTTGATGTAAGTTGGGCCTTGGCTCCATCAACATTAAGTTTGACCCAGCCACTTCTTGGAGGTAGCCACCTTGAGGGGTGATATGGACTAGAAAAGGTTGGCTTCTTCACATTACTGTCACACTGTGCATATCTCTTCCATATAGCAAGAGTAGCCTTAAACGGGTTCTGTGGTTTGATAAACTGATCATCAAATTTCACTTTGTTTCGCCATGTCCACAATAGCCAACATGCCACGCCCCAAAACAGGTCCCAGTTTGAATCAATACATATCCCCATTTTCCTCATCAGATTCATACCTATCCAATCGCGTGGTGCTGAACCAAAGAAATCTGGTATAAGGCTGGGATGCACTGCCCTTGTCCACAATTTCTTTACATATGGACAGTCACGGAGAATATGTAATAAATCTTCATTACCAACATGACAATGAGAGCATAAAGGAGACACATCCGACCACCTACTTTTCCAAAGATTTGTTGGAAGCCTATTATGCAGGGATTTCCACAGAAACAGCTTTATTCTTTCAACACCCTTCCATTTCCATATCTTTTCATATAATGGACTATATAGGTTGGAGGGGGTAGCTTGAATGGCAAAATATGCGCTTTTCACAGTAAATTCCCCAGATGGAGAATGACCCCATACAATCACATCATTACCTGAGTTTGGCCTAGGTGGCAATGATGCTGCTATTCTTTGAATCCTTTCGGCATTCAATATTTGCTGCAAATACTTAAGATCACATTCACCATTGGAAGCCCAACCCACGACCCAGGAGTTCTCCTCTTCCACTGTTAATTGTCTTTTACACATGTCTTTAAGAAAAACGCCATGTGCTAACCAGAAGTCTGTGAAAAACTTCGTCATACAAACATTCCTCACCCGCCACCTGATACTGCTTTCCACCAGACTTTTTTGTTGACAGATGAATTTCCATAGGCCTGAATCCTCCTTTGTCCAATTAAAAAGACTACTCTCACTCCTCAGTATGTATTTTCTTTGTAGTACCTCTGACCATAAGTGTTTTTTCCCCCACTAACAGATTCCAAGCTAATTTAGCGCCATAAGCGCTATTCATAGAATGCATTCTTCTAATACCGAGGCCCCCATCAGACTTTGGAAGTGTCACCTCCTCCCAACTAACAGGATGATAGCCTTTGGAGTTATCTGTTCCCCATATAAAGTTACATTGAATTTTCTCAATCTCTCTACATATGGAACTTGGAAGTTTGGCTACCTGTATGGGGTATAGAGGGCAAGAACTGAGGACAGACTTGGCTAATGTTACTCTTCTAGCAGTAGAAAGAGAGGAAACCTTCCATGCAGCAAGCTTGTTTCTTACTTTGTCCACCAAATACTGAAAATTCTCTGATGATTTTTCCCTCTTGAAAGGGGAAAACCCAAGTATCTCCCAATTTCTGAGGAGATTTTCATACCCGTCAGATGGTTAATTCTCTTTCTCATGTGTTCAGGGACTTTTTTCGAGAAAAAGATAGATGATTTAGATTTATTCACCTTAGCTCCTGACATCTGGGAAAAACTGGAGAGGCAACTCATCATGATCCTTGCTTGCTCCTCTGTGGCATCCCCAAAAAGAAGGAGATCATCGGCAAACATCATATGTGAAAGTCAAGGGCCTTCTCTCGCGATACAAATTGGTTTACAGTTCCCAGAATTCACTTCATCACTGATTATGTGGGATAACTTATCCATGTACATGAAAAACAAGAAAGGGGAAATTGGATCCCCTTGTCTCAAGCCTCTCTTAGGTGAAAAGAAGTCAGATAATTTTCCATTCTACAAGACATTGTAAGAGACAGTGGAAATGCATTTCATCATAATGTCAACCAGATGTGCCTCTAAACCAATTTCCTCTAGAGTGTGCTTCATAAATCTCCAGTTTACTCTGTCATAGGCCTTTTCAAGGTCAATTTTGACAGCCATAAACCCTTTTCTTCCCCTTCCCATTGCTCTCTTCATTGTATGTAATCTGTTGCAGGTCATAATTGATTATCAACCTTTGACTGTGGCCGTTTTTGCGGCCTGGTTATTTGGTGAGTCCATTGGAATTGTTGGAGCTGCTGGGC
Source organism: Vachellia pachyceras (assembly GCA_025593235.1). NCBI lineage: Eukaryota > Viridiplantae > Streptophyta > Magnoliopsida > Fabales > Fabaceae > Vachellia > Vachellia pachyceras. The sequence goes on along the minus strand of JANTPZ010004485.1, from coordinate 8,708 downwards.
TTCTTTTGGCTGTCATAGGACTTGTACTTCTTGAGGTAAATTTTTCAGTTGTTTTTTATAGTCCCATTTTATTTTAGATCAGAATATTGAGGATCGTACTCATCATAATTGAGTCGTTGAGCAATATATATAATTGAGGTTCAACAATTGACTGATTAATAACACCTTTCCTTTAGCTTACCCCCAAAAAAAAGTAAGGAAAAGAAAACTACACTTTTCACTTTGACTGCTTGATGTGCCAATTGATGGATTCTACTTTACCTGTACGGTAGTTGTATGAACTAGTCAGTTTCAACATGTTAAGTGAAAATGTCACTGGATTGTGGGGACAAACATTGCTTCGTTTTTTTTTTTTTGCCAATTGACAAACTCTGCTTCCAAACACTAATTTAAGGCTGCATATCTTTAAGAAAGGGATTCCTTCTCCATAGTATGTGGATTAACGTATGCAATATTTATTAGGGACAATGACGCATAAAATACCTCAAAAGTGGTGAATTCCAGAATGATAATTCGAAATTTGAAAAGGATAAAGTGATGATAGTTCCTCACGCGTCTTTAACAAGTTTAAAGGAAATTATCTGAATGCCCATGTAGTTATGATGAGACGTGTTTAGTTGTGGCAGAAGAGACGATGAGTTGAAAGATAAAAATTGTATTTTAATAAGATTTTTTTAAATCGGGCAGAATTAAATACGGTGTAGAAAGTAAACTTTCTAAACCGTACCTACAAAACAACAATTTAAAAGTCTAACTTTAAAATATACCTTTCACCCTATAGAAATCCGTGCGATATAAAAGGTGCAATGTAATATTATATTCTATTAATATAATTATATTATATTTCATTATTATATATATTTTTTAAAATTTTATAAATTTCTTTTGTATATTTATAAATATATAATATATGTATATAGTAATATATTTAATATTATATATAATTAGATAATATATTTTTAATATTATTATATTATATTAAATTTAAGTATGCAAACATTTTCTATTTTCAAATATAATATAATTAATTAAATTGATTAAAAATAATTACAAATTTAAAATTAATAGTAATAAACTTATTAAAAAATTTCTAAATTTAAATAATTATTATTTTATAATAATTAAAAAACTATACTCAATTAATTAGTAATAAAATAGAAATTAAACAATTAAAAATAAATAATAAAATATAACATTTTTTTGCCAGAAATAATAAAATATAACTAAGGTATTACTTTTTATTAATAATTTTTAATAATAAAATAATAAAATACAATAAATTCGTTTTTAAAAAATTTATAAAATATATTACTTTTACACCGCGTGTAAATCCGTATGATCTTGATTTTAAAAATATTAATAAAAAAGTTATTACTTTTAGAGTGCAGTCTAAAAATAATATAATTTTTTATAAGTAATTTAAAAACGAATTTCCTTTAAAAAATATACTATTTTATTAATATTTTTAAAATGAATTTCTTTTAAACCGCATGGAGTACATGCGGTCTAAAAAAATTATTTTTATAAAATTTTTAAATTAGACAGTCCGTAAAGAAATTCATTTTATATAATATTTATAAAAAACTTGTTATTTTTATAATTTTTTTGTTTTATAAAAAATAATAAAAATAATTCCTACATTTCTTAATTTATATGATTTAAATTGTTTAAAAAATTAATACTATTATTATAAACGCTATTATCATTATTTTAATTTCGTAATTATTATTTTAATATTAAAATTATTATTTTTAAATAATTACATATAATAATAGTAATCATTATTATTTTTAATAATTATTTTTAATTTTGCAGTTACATTTTAATAAATTTTAGTAAATAATATTATATTTTAAAATAAAAAATGCCTACATATTTTTAATAAATTATTTTATATGTCTTTAATAATTTTAAAAATTTAAGGAAAATGACTCATAAAGACCTCGAAAGTGGTGAATTCCAGAATGATAATTCAAAATTTGAAAATGACAGAGTAATGATAATTCCTCACGCGTCTTTAACAAGTTTAAAGGAAATTATCTGAATGCCCCTGTAGTCATGATGAAACGTGTTCAGTTGTGGTTGAAGAGACAATGGTTGAAAAATAAAAATTGTATTTTAATGAGGCTTTTTTAAACCGGGCAGAATTAAATACGGTGTAGAAATTAAACTTTCTAAACCGTACCTAAAAAGCAACGATTTAAAAGTCTAACTTTAAAATATACCTTTCACCCTACAGAAATCCGTGCGATGTAAAAGGTGCAGTGTAATATTATATTATATTTCGTTATTATATATGTTTTTTAAAATTTTATAAATTTCTTTTGTATATTTATAAATATATAATATATGTATATAGTAATATATTTAATATTATATATATAATTAGATAATATATTTTTAAGGGAAAATGACGCATAAAGCACCTCGAAAGTAGTGAATCCCAGAAAGGTGATTCGAAATTTAAAATCCCAAAGTAATGATAGTTCCTGACGCGTCTTTAGCAAAGTTTAAAGAAAATTACCTGAATCCCGGTGTAATCATGATGAGACGTACTCAGTTTTGGCAGGAGAGTCAAGGAGTTGAAAGATAAAAATTGTATTTTAATAAAGTTTTTTTAAACCGAACAAAATTAAGTACGGTGTAAAAAGCATACTTTCTAAATCGAATATGTGTCTCATTCTGAATCAAATTTGCCTCATTATTTGAATCGAATAAGCCTCATTGTAAAAGTGGGAAAAAAACGTTCGAATTAATATAAAACTCATTTGAATATTAATACTCTTTATAAATGATTTAAAAAGCTCAAACTTAAAAATGATGTAACTTCCTCATTTCAGCTCCAAATTTGACAAATGACCTATCATTGGAAAGCCCTTTAAGTCTAGTTTCAAATTACATAAGTTTCAAGTCAATTGGATATCTGGGTTGATAGATATGATCAAAAAACTGAAGATATATCTGGAATAAATGTATTCCTGACACATATTTGGTTTTTTGTAATATCTCTCCAAACACTAATCCAATGACTTTGAAACTTGTGCCATTGGAAACTAGACTCAAAGTTCTTTCCAGTGATAGGTTATTTGTAAAATTTGAAGCTGAAATGAGGAAGTTACAATATTTTGAATTTTGAGCTTTTTAAACCTTTCTAAAGAGTATACTCATTCGAATGATGGATACGTACTTTCTAAACCGCTTTTTACCCCAACGGTTTAGAAAGTCACCTCCAAAGGTGTAGAAAGTCCACTTTCTAAACTGTTGTGGGAAAAAACGGTTTAGAAAGTCCGTATCCATCATTCGAAAGAAATTAAAGCTCATTCGAAAGAGTCTACTCTTTACAACGGTTTAAAAAGCTCAAATTTCAAAATGCTGTAACTTCCTCATTTGAGCTTCAACTTTCACAAACTACCTATAATTGAAAATCCCTTTGAGTCTAGTTTACAATGGCACAATTTTCAAGTCAATTGGACATTAAGGTTGATAGATATGATCAAAAAACTGAAGATATATATGGAATAAATGTATTCCTAATACATGTTTGGTTTTTTATAATATCTCTCCAAACACTAATCCAATGACATTGAAACTTATACCATTTGGAACTAGACTCAAAGGGCTTTCCAATGATAGGTCATTTGTCAAATTTGAAGTTGAAATGAGGAAGTTACAGCATTTTGAAGTTTGAGCTTTTTAAACCGGTGTAAAGATTATACTCATTCGAATGAGCTTTAATTTCATTCGAATGATGGATACGTACTTTCTAAACCGTTTTTTACCCCAACGGTTTAGAAAGTCACTTCCAAAGGTGTAGAAAGTCCACTTTCTAAACCGTTGGAGGGAAAACGGTTTAGAAAGTCTGTATCCATCATTCGAATGAAATTAAAGTTCATTCGAATGAGTCTACTCTTTACAACGGTTTAGAATGCTCAAAATTCAAAATCCTTTAACTTCCTCATTTCAGCATCAAATTTGACAAATGACCTATCATTGGAAATCCATTTGAGTCTCTTTTCCAACGGCACAATTTTCAAGTCAATTGGACATCTGGGTTGATAGATATGATCAAAAAACCGAAGATATATATGGAATAACATGTATTCCTGACACATGTTTGGTTTTTTTATAATATCTCTCCAAATACTAATCCAATGACTGTGAAACTTGTGCAATTTGAAACTAGACTCAAAGAAATTTTCAATTATAGGTCATTTGTCAAATTTGAAGCTGAAATAAGGAAGTTACAGTATTTTCAAAATTTGAGCTTTCTAAACCGTTTATAAAGAGTAGACTCATTCGAATGAACTTTAATTTCATTCGAATGATGGATATGTACTTTCTAAACCGTTTTTTACCCCAACAGTTTAGAAAGTGGACTTTCTACACCTTTGGAGGTGACTTTCTAAACCGTTGGGGTAAAGAAAGGTTTAGAAAGTACGTATCCATCATTCGAATGAAATTAAAGCTCATTCTAATGAGTATAATCTTTACACCTCTTTAAAAAGTTCAAACTTTAAAATGTTGTAACTTCCACATTTCAGCTTTAAATTTAACAAATGACCTATCATTCGAAAGCCCTTTGAGTCTAGCTTCCAATGGCATAATTTTCAAAGTCATTGGATTAGTTCTTGGAGAGATATTATAAAAAAACCATGTATCAGGAATACGTTTATTCCAGATATATCTTCAGTTTTTTGATCATATCTATCAACCCAGATGTCCAATTGACTTGAAACTTGTGCGTTTGGAAACTAAACTCAAAGAGATTTCTAATGATAGGTAATTTGTCAAAGATGAAGCTGAAATGAGGAAGTTACAGTATTTTGAAATTTGAGCTTTTTAAACCGTTGTAAAGAGTAGACTCATTCGAATGATGGGTACGGACTTTCTAAACCTTTTTTCCCACAACGGTTTAGAAAGTGGACTTTCTACACCTTTGGAGGTGACTTTCTAAACCGTTGGGGTAAAAAACGGTTTAGAAAGTACGTATCCTTCATTTGAATGAAATTAAAGTTGATTCGAATGAGTATAATCTTTACAATGGTTTAAAAGCTCAAACTTCAAAATGCTGTAACTTCCTCATTTCAGCCTCAAATTTGACAAATGACCTATCATTGCAAAACCCTTTTAGACTAGTTTTCAATTGCACAAGTTTCACAGTCATTGGATTAGTATTTGGAGAGATATTATAAAAAAACCAAACATGTGTCAGGAATACATTTATTCCAGATATATCTTTAGTTTTTTGATCATATCTATCAACCCAAATGTCCAATTGACTTGAAACTTGTTCCGTTGGAAACTAGACTCAAATGGCTTTCCAATGATAGGTCATTTGTCAAATTTGATGCTGAAATGAGGAAGTTACAGTATTTTAAAGTTTGAGCATTCTAAATCGTTGTAAAGAGAAGACTCATTCGAATGAACTTTAATTTCATTCGAATGATGGATACAGACTTTCTAAACCGTTTTCCCTCCAACGGTTTAGAAAGTGGACTTTCTACACCTTTGGAAGTGACTTTCTAAACCGTTGGGGTAAAAAACGGTTTAGAAAGTACGTATCCATCATTCGAATGAAATTAAAGCTCATTCGAATGAGTATAATCTTTACACCGGTTTAAAAAGCTCAAACTTTAAAATGCTGTAACTTCCTCATTTCAACTTCAAATTTGGCAAATGACGTATCATTGGAAAGCCCTTTGAGTCTAGTTTCTAATGGTACAAGTTTCAAAGTTAATGGATTAGTGTTTGGAGAGATATTATAAAAAAACCAAACATGTATCAGGAATACGCTTCTTTCAGATATATCTTTTGTTTTTTGATCATATCTATCAACCCAGATGGCCAATTCACTTGAAACTTGTGCCGTTGGAAATTAGACTGAAAGGGATTTCCAATGATAGGTAATTTGTCAAAGTTGAAGCTGAAGTTACAGTATTTTGAAATTTGAGCTTTTTAAACCGTTGTAAAGAGTAGACTAATTTGAATGAGCTTTAATTTCATTCGAATGATTGATACGGACTTTCTAAACCATTTTTTCCCACAACAGTTTAGAAAGTAAACTTTATACACCTTTGGAGGTGACTTTCTAAACCGTTGGCGTAAAAAACGGTTTAGAAAGTACGTATCCATCATTCGAATGAAATTAAAGCTCATTCGAATGAGTATAGTCTTTACGGCGGTTTAAAAAGATCAAACTTCAAAATGCTGTAACTTCCTCATTTCAGCTTCAAATTTGACAAATGACCTATAATTAGAAATCCCTTTGAGTGTAGTTTCCAATGGCACAAGTGTAAAAGTCATTGGATTATTGTTTGGAGAGATATTATAAAAAAACCAAACATGTGTCAGGAATACGTTTCTTCCAGATATAGCTTCAGTTGTTTGATCATATCTATCAACCCAGATGTCCAATTGACTTGAAACTTGTGCCGTTGGAAAATAGACTCAAATGGATTTCTAATGATAGGTCATTTGTCAAATTTGAAGCTGAAATGAAAAAGTTACAGTATTTTGAAGTTTGAGCATTCTAAAACGTTGTAAAGAGTAGACTCATTCGAATTATGGATACGGACTTTCTAAAATGTTTCCCCCTAACGGTTTAGAAAGTGTACTTTCTATACCTGGAATAAACGTATTCTTGACATATGTTTGGTTTTTTTTATAATATCTCTCCAAATACTAATCGAATGACTGTGAAACTTGTGCAATTGGAAACTAGATTCAAAGGGCTTTCCAATGAAAGGTCATTTGTCAAATTGGAAGCTGAAATGAGGAAGTTACAGCATTTTGAAGTTTGAGCTTTCTAAACTGTTGTAAAGAGTAGACTCATTCGAATGAGCTTTAATCCTCAAACAAAGGTTGATTTGGATCACAATCCATTAGAAGGAGATATAGGGCCTCAAAAAAATCTGTATATATCTGTCTTATCTAAATCTTAGATGGTAACAAATATAAAGGCCACTGTAGATAGCATGCAGTTCCGTAGCAGTTGAGGTAGTGTACACCAACCTCTGTTGAAATCCACGTATTCAGTTTCCTTGATGACCTTGTATAACTCCACCAACGCTGCCTCTCCTCCATAATTGCATGGGCCATCTATATATCTTACTCATACAAACCCTGAAGGAAGGGGGTGCCGATGAGCCTTAGCCAGTTCAAGAATCTGAAATATTTGATGGCGGAAGCGGCCATTTACCACTTGTTCCTATCTAATGTGGGACTTGGGCATGTATACTAAGAAACTACAACATTTAAAATAATTGTCATTTTAAACTTTTAATGTTCAATATTATTTGCATCCTCTTCCTTTTTTGGTTTTCTTTTTCAAGTGAAGTTAGAACTTGAATTTACAATAGTCTATTACACATAAATTACATATATCTATCTCCGGTAAGTGGGCATTAGAGTCAACATATACTCATTGAGTTGATGGGCATCCTCAACTTGAAATCTACCCATTGGAGGGCCTCTTTTGTGGTGCATATCTGATCTCAATATTCCAAAATTTATTGGTTAAGGCGTAAATTTATTCTAAAATTTTCTCTCAAAAATAATATTTTTTAGGAAGTTTTTTTAGCAATAATGTTGTATTGGAAGTAGAGCTGATAATATGGGTTCAACATATCAACCTATGATGGGTTGAGTTCTAAAAAATAAGGTCTATTGAGATGCAGTCCTTTTTAATTCATACCTGCAGGTTCTGCTAGCAATTTTTTAAAAGAAATAAAATTGATTTATATAAAAATGTATGGACAACCCCGACCATAATGCAAAATTTAATAAATATTCGATGATTATTGATCATTTAATTTTTTATTTATACTTAATTCGAATTCAATTGTATAATATGAATTATATATGTTTATGTTGTATTGTTTAAAATTTGAATTAGATATTTTCTGTTCAAGTTGTAGTGTATTTTTATAATTTAAATTTATGAAAAAGGATAATACATTTTAAGTATTTTAAAAATGAAAAGATATTTGAAGTTCAAGTTAAAAAATATTATGATTAAAAAACTATGGAAAAAATAGTGGCACGTTGGGTTTAATAAATAGTAGCCAACCAACATGCGGATCTTTCAGCTCGATATGATGTCATTACTAGCTGTAATTGAAAGTTTAAAATGGAGCAATGTTGCTCATTTCATTAAAAAAAATAACATTTACCTTGGAGCAACATTGCTCAGCAAAAAATTTCAAATCAAATTTACGCATCAATCATATTCTTGATTTCCAAAAGTCTCCCAACCTCAACGAATGGTGTTCCTCTTTTTTTCTTTGAAAATGTAAAGGCATCTCTCTAACTTCGTTAAATTATGCAAAAAGTTCCTCCATCTACTTCCAACACAATAAAGGAAGCAGTTGGCCAAAAAAAAAACATAATAAAGGAAGCAAGGAGAAGAATTTGTTGACAAATATCATAAATAAATTGCACAAGAGTTCTTGAAGCCTCGACCCTGCCTCCATGGATGTAGCAATTTCTTCCTCACACGACTAAAAAGTCTGCTGCAAAAGCCTCCCTCTTTATAGTCTGGAGCTCTCAAACTTCAATGTAAAGTTAACAAAGAAAGTTGGGAGCAGCTTAATTTTGTTTTTACCGAGAAAAGTTAAAAGCTTTCTCAACGGTTACAAGCCATTTTCAGTTCTTTACTGCTTCCAACGGCTACTTTGCTCAAGCCTTTTCTCCAAAAGGCATTTCACAGT
>JANTPZ010004483.1:0-14879 GCA_025593235.1 Vachellia pachyceras | reverse complement strand
AATTATTACCCGTTTACTTCGTGCAGCCCCCCATGACCCTCATTTTCTTTTATTCCCATAATTGCCGTCGTAGCTTTTCTAATTTCTCCAGCCAGATTCTTCGTCGCCTCGACCTCGACCGCTTCTCATTTTCATCTACTCTATCCCATACGGAATTCTGATAGATTGATCAGATCCGCTACACCCACCACAGCAAAATATCTGCTAGGCACCTATGACGCTTGGCTCGGCAGGATCGAGTGTAGTGGGTGAGTTGAAGACCTAAGATCCTGTTCTTACACGCCTCTTATCCTTATCAGTTTTTCCCCTTTCTTGTTTCCTTTTAAATTATCGACTCAGCATGCGAGTTTGTTCATCTTTTGTTCCCGCTGACCTTAAACACTATCAATGATCAGTCACTATTGTTTCCACCCTTTCTGAATTTCTCACCGCCCCTCCATTTATCCAGGCCATCCCTGTTCAGTTTTTCCAAATTTTTTCTTTTACTGCGATCATGGAAATAACGTGTAATTTTTATTTGATAACTGCTGTCTTCAGTCTGGGTTATTATGGCTGATGATTTTTGCAAAATAAGTGGGTTTGTAAATTTTTATGAATACATCATTTACTAGTTCCTTGCCTGGTTATATGCGATAATAATGCGCAGCTATTTCTCAAGACTTTGACGCTGCACTTCTTGGTTCTGGATGTTCCTCTGGTCTGTATTCCTCGTTCAAACCACATGCACCAGTTTGATGTTATATACCCATCACTTGCTGAGTTTATGGCGCGGCACGGATGGGTTGAAGTGATGGCCACCGCTTGGCCCTGCCCTTCCCCGCAGCACCATCCGTTCGAACGTAAAATTGAAAAGATAATCGTGTCTGTAGCCCCTCCCTAACACCGAAAAAAGAAGACGGCAACGTTCAAAATCTTTCTTAATCTTGTTCTAGCCAAACATCTTGCTATCCGTTCTTTTAGAAATGAAATCTTTTCTATGAAAACATTTAATCAATGAAAAGGCACTGGATCACCTGGAGTATATATTTTATCACCTCTGATGGGATTTGTTAGCAACTAATTCTTTAGTGCTAGATGTGCTGGGCGAGGATGATATTCTATTATGAATATCGGAAAGTATATTCTGAAATAAATCAGGCATGCCATTGATATTATTGGTTGTTTGTTCTATAAATCACTTGGAGGGGCCTTTTTTTGTGTTAAAATTTGTAGAAAGGGTTGTATACTCCAATTTTCTTGTCATCATAATTGAGCATGGTATCATGCATCCAATCTTAACTTGGCAGTGTGTGTATGTGTGAAACGGTCATGTGATTTATGGCAAAATGTTTGTGTTGTTGAATGCGTGCCACCTCTATGCAGTGCCAAGAAATTTCAGATTGCTGGAGGAACTGGAACGAGGAGAAAAAGGTATTGGAGATGGCACAGTGAGCTATGGAATGGATGACGGTGATGACATTTATATGCGCTCTTGGACTGGCACCATTATTGGTCCCCATAATGTAAATATTTATGCCACACCCTTATATTCATTCGTATGTATGAGTTTGTAAAGTCTGATTTTATTTTTAAATCTAAGCAATTAACATTCATGTGGCGACTGATTTATTTATCACCATGAGCTCATGCAGAAAATTCTGCATTCTGCACCTCAGGTCCTAATTTCATGAACGTATGTTGTGTGCTTCCTTGCACATACTGTTAACTCTTTAGTTACTATCTCGGTTTCAAGAGTCGGGTTAGATGGACGTGTGCATAAACTTATACATATATATGCACCCAGCACGTATAGTTTACAGTTAGTAAGTTTACGCACACAAGAATCTAGGCCAACATTGCTTGTGGCTACAAAATTTCACCTCTAGCATCCATAATATTGACTGCAAGTAAATCGCGGTTGGTGAGTCTTTGCGCTTGTATAATTATATTTCACTTTCAGTATAAGCGCTTTTGGCTTCATAGCATGAAGCTAAAGCTTTCTTTTATAGATAGCTATTGTATAGCCTGTTGAATCCTTGGCAATGCAGCTTCTCCTCACGAGCTATGAACAAGTCTGGAGTTCGAATATTTGATCTGCCCCTGTATGAACATGGACTCGCTATATATTTTCTGGACTGTGTGCATGTCTTTGTTGAATTTGTAATTAAGATGCTGCTTAAAGGTTCGATAATTGTTTTTTCCTCTCTCTGTCAGACCGTACATGAAGGAAGAATTTATCAATTGAAGCTCTTCTGTGATAAAGATTACCCAGAGAAGCCCCCGAGTGTTCGATTTCATTCACGCATCAATATGACTTGTGTTAATCACGAAACTGGAGTGGTATCAGTTTTATTTATTTATTTTTATATGCTTCCCGCTCGTATATTTTAGGCAGGCGCATATTTTTTGGTGAAACTATTCATTTCTCAAACTTGATGACACATTACCTGTGCACCAAGATTTTAAAACCTGCCATTGAATCAGGTTGAACCAAAGAAATTCGGTCTTTTGGCAAATTGGCAACGAGAGTACACCATGGAGGATGTACTGACCCAGCTGAAGAAGGAGATGGCGGCTCCGCATAACCGGAAGCTGGTCCAACCTCCAGAAGGTACCTACTTTTAATCGTATAGATCATATCGTATTGCATTTGCAATATGCAATATGCAATATATAGTGTGTAATGCTTTTGTTCAGAAACATATAGGGGAACCCCCTAAAGCTCCTCCTACCATGGCTTCAGAGTTGTTTTCCCTCCTTAATTTATCAACTGTTGAAGGATGCTGTTTGATTTATCGGGTATTATGTGTCAAATGTTTAAAGTGGCCTGCTTATTATCACTTAACATTGGATAAGCACTTTTAGTCTGTCTCTTTCTTTCATGTTTGCTTGCACGCTACATTCAAAGTGAGGTGGAGCTGAATGGATAATGACCCTAGCCGTTTGGACGTGTCATTGGGTTCTATTTTTCCCCTGATAGTTTTAGGAGATGAATATGAATTGAATTCCGGAAGTAAATGGTATGACATGACGTGCTGGTTCCTTTTACACACATTCTCGGTTTAACGGCTCCCGAGCTTCCTGCTCAATTTCTTAGATTGACGTTTGAGCGTGCCTCGTGGACCTATTATAATGATAAATTGAAAAGAGTTTATCCTTATCGTCAAAAGTTAGACATCGGTTATATTTTTAGAGATTCAGAAGCATGTAAATAATGTCCATGTAGGTGCCTCAAATGATTTTTAAAGGCTAATTTTTATGATTAAGGATTAATTTGCCTATAGAATGATGTAATTTATGTATTCAGGTTTGTTAGATGCAAGTATTATCGTGATTTATGCATTTGCTATCGATGTTCCTGCGTCAGTGGAAGTGGGAACTGTTCTTTATTTTTAATGACAATGGGGTATTTAATTAAGAAAGAAATAAGATTATCCTTTTAAATCTAAAAGGGGAAAACTCTCACAAACAAGAAAGGGTTTCTTTGAATTAGATTTTGGAACTATTTTTTAATCGTGATTTACAATTTACGAGATAAGTATGTTAAAAAGGTTTTGTTTTAGCTTGTGTGCAAACATGCCAATGGCAAAAAATACTTTTTTTCCTTTTAGCAAAAGTAAACAGTGCTTTCACACTTTAATTACACATGATTTTTTTACCTATAAATCCAAATGAAAAAATTTACATTTCGCATGCATACAAGATTAATGATGTTACATTCACGTTTAATAAAATGTATATATCTTTTGATATATTTTAAAATTACAAAATAACTGATACTTTAAAATCATATTATTAAATTTGATTTCAGTTTGTCATATGTAAATTAAATATTATTATACAAAAAATATTTAGTTGAAAACCATTTAAAAATTTAAGGGAGAATAAAAAATTTATCCAACCGAAATACAAAAATTCTAATTTAGTCTATACTTTTATCAAATCTCTAATAAGATCTATATACTTTATTTAGTATTTTTAAATTTTATGATTTTACTTAAATGCCATTTTCTTTTCTCTCTTTCATAGCCTTACGCTTTTTCCCTTACTTTTTTTTTTACAAGACCTTTCATTCTTGCTCCATGCTTACCCTTTATTGCTTAATTTTCTTGGGAATTTTGAACACAAGATAATTCTTTTTAATCATAATAATTACTAAGATGTTCATATACTTTGTTATTCTTGTATATTAAAAAAGAACAATAAATAAAAATTGAATAAAATAGAGAAAATTCAGAACAAAATAGCAATCAATTCAAAACAAAGGAGCAATATACAAATTCTCATTCAAAACTTGTACAAACCTTTAATAGCAATTTTTTTTTCAAAAATTCAAAACAAAATAACGGTGTAAAAGTTATAGTTAAAAGTGAAATTATCAGGATATACTTTCAATATCGTTAAAAGTTGACTCAAATTAAAAGTTGCTATTCCAATAATTCAAGGAGATATAGATTTTGATTTTAGAGTGAAAAGTCTTTAGAAATTTGTGATTTAAAAACTTGTCACACGCATTCAATTTTTGTGTTCAATGGCAATGGGGCATTATATTCTTTCTAAAAAATTCCAAAATCTTTAGTAAAGCCTACAAGTCTTACTAAAAATTTGATAAAAGAGTATTTTTAAATTAAAATTTATATATTTTGGTTGGGTTTAAAAAAAAATTCCCAAATTTTAATGTGTTACAAAAACAGCATAAGGCACAAGTCAATCTTATACATTTTATTTTAGATTAAAGAGTTTTGGCTGCAATGATTACTATGAAGAGTAAAATGGAAAACGACGAGGAATGAAGCTGTGGGTAATGTCTTCAAACGCGGAAGTGAAATCATGATAAATAATTCAAATGTAGAAATAAAGAATTTCATCGAATAAAAGTAATAAAGAAATATCTGTAGTGGAATGTTGGTTAAAAGGAGCCCAATCAACAATAATCTTTGAGGAAGGATATAGGTTTATGGATTATTTATGGATTTTCATAACAGCTCTACAGAAACCAGGATCAATAAAACCAGTGGTGGGAGTTGGCTTTTTCATAAAAAATTAAAGAAACTATAATACATAGTTAAGATTTATCCAATATTTTGAAATATTATTTAGTAACACTAAATATTATAAATTAATTGTGATTCATCTATCAGCTTAAAATATATTTTCAGAGACATTTAATACTATAATGTATTTTTTGACATAATTTTATTTTTGAAATATTTTTCTCAACGATAATGAGCATACAGAAGTGTTAATATTATATAGGTTTTACAGCTGTTTTTAACTGGGAAAAAAACAGTAACTTGGCAACAGTGGGAATCATAGCAAGAATCCAAGAAAGCGATGGACAATGGTAAGTGCGTCTATTTCGCCCTAGCCTCTGCGGAGGAAGAAGATCAACTGGTAAGGAGCCCTAAGAAGATAAAGAATGCAGTTTACGAGATGGATGGTAGCAACAAGGAAGATCATTGGCCAAGGTTGGGTTCCTAGAGACCTCAGGGGTAGTGTTTTAACATGTCCTTTGCCGATAAACTTAAAGGAACTTCGGCACAAGATATCTGTCGGAGGAAGAAATGAGTGATGCTGGAGAAAGACTCTTAGAGGATACAATATCAGATGACTCCATGGAGGAAGGTAAAGATATGCAAGAGGGATATCAATGTGACGTTTCGGAAAAACCAGGGAGGAATTTTCCGACGTTTAAGTTTTCTCCAAAGATGCAGAAAAGATTGTACAAGACTTGGAGCAAGGCAGTCATTGTTAAACTCCTGGACAGAACCATTGGTTTTAAGGCTCTGGAGACACGATTACAGATGATGTGGGCTAAGAAAGGTGTGATCAGTCTTAACAACATTGGGAATAGTTATTTCGTAGTGAAAATGTCAAACAAAGAGGACTACATGTATGCTTTAACAGGAGGCCTATGGATGATTTGTGATCATTATCTTACGGTCCAACCTTGGGTTCCAAAGTTTAGGTCGGACAAAGCTTCTATTGATAAGGTGGCAGTGTGGATAAAAGTCCCCAAACTTTCTTTAGAATATTACGATGAAGAGGCTCTGACCATCATACAGAATCGGAAAGACATTGAAGGTGGACATGAATACCTCTCACCAGCTAAGAGGCCATTTCGCGAGGATTTGTGTCTTGGTGGAACTGGGTAAGCAATTAATGTCAGGGTTTTCACTTGACGGAGAAGACTATTTACTAGAGTATGAGGGATTACATCTTCTGTGTACATACTATGGTGTTTATGGTCAAGGAGAGAAACTTGTCCAAGCAGTAAAGAGGGTAACACTGAGACTGGTAACGTCCATGAGGAGGAAGCTGGGAGAGACATGAACCATCGGGAAGGTGATGGTGAACAGTGGAAGGTGGTTCAGAAAGCTCGCCAGCAACGGAAAACTAAGGAAAGACTAGGGGAGCCTACCTGGACAATAAGGACAGGATCAAGGTTTGACGTCTTGGCCCATCCAGCGGATCAGGAGCCACAGACCATAAGGCGCAATCAGGCGATGGGGGTGCAGACTGTAATAAAGGGTAATACGGCTGCAGTAAATCGGATGCAGAATATGGAGAGGAGACAGACTGCTCAATTCATTAGGGGAGGGAACGAGCACTCACGGCGTGGCAGAGAACGAGGGACAGAGATAGTGGAGACAGGGGAACAGGGTGGGATGTCACAAGGTACAAGGGCAAGCAGGCGTACGGAGAAAAGAACAAGGGAAGTTTCAGAGGGTGCTAAGTAGGGTGGACAAGGTATTTTATTCATCACTATGGGAGAAGAAGAAACACATGATCCACGGGTGTCATTCGAAGGTGGGGGTGAAGAAGAAGTTGAGAGTGGATTGGACAGAAGAAGGCATGGACCTAATGATAATGGGCTCTCAACTATACCAATAGATCCAGGAGACATAAGTAAGGATTGCATGGACCATGACATGCCCATCTTTGGACCTGAGCCCGAAGTCTATAGAGAGGGTGTCGATGTTAGCCAAGACGAGTAGACTGTGGTCCCTGAAACGCAAATGTCCAGGGAAGTTTGTGGAAGACTGTAGTGCAAACTGTCGGTGTCAAGGTTTTATGGATATGATTTTGTATTGGAATACAAGGGGCTCTTGTGGAAGAGGCTTGCTCACTAACTTGAAAGGGTTACTGGCTGGGGTAAAGCCTATGGTGATGATTCTAGCTGACACCATATGCAAAGAGGAATCTAGATTAAGGAAGGTTTGTTCTCTTGGTTATGACAACACGAAGATAATTTCAAGTGTTGGGGGATCGGGTGGTTTATTGGTAGCTTGGAGATCTAAGTGCATCAAAGTCTCAATGTTGTAGGAAGACCGTCAGTTTCTTCATCTTCGTTGCTTGGTGGAGGGACAAATCGAATTCCTTTTAACACCGGTTTATGCTCTCCCCCACTCTGGGTTCTGTCAGCAAATGCGGGAAAAGCTAAAGATGTTATCTATGGATATTGACAAGCCATGGATTGTGTTGGGAGACTTTAATGATATCCTTAGCGTTAATGAAAGAACTGGAGGGGTCTGTAGTAATGATCGGAGAATGCTCAAATTTGCCGATAACATTTTTGCGTGTGGGCTAACGGACCTTGGATCCATTGGGCCTAATTTACATGGAAAGGCCCAAGGATAGCAGGATGTGCACGTTTGTTTGAACGCTTGGATCGGGCTCTCATGAATTCCAGCTTCCTGTCAGAGTTTAATGACTGCCAGGTGCCATGCACAAACTTCTCAGACCACAATCCAATAATGTTAAGCCTAAGCCACACTGTGAATAGGGGAAGAAGAAACTATCCTTTCTAGTTTGAAGCAATGTGGCTTACTCATGATAGATTCCATGATTTTCTCAATCATAATTGGGATAGAGTGGAAGACTTGGATACTAATCTACAGAGATTCAGTGAAGCTATTAGTTTGTGGAATAAGGAGGTGTTTGGATTTGTAGAGATAAGGATGAAGTACTTATTGGCAAGGATTAATGGCATTCAAAGATCTAGTGCCTATCCTTACTCTAGTTTCCTTTGCCAGTTGGAGAAAGACCTGCTAAAAGAACTGGATGAAGTAATGAAAAGGGAGGAAATCAAGTGGTTTCAGAAGTTCAAATCAGAATGGGTGACTAAGGGAGATAGAAATACTAGGGTTTATCATTTGAAAACAAAAAAACGAAGAAGAGTAAATTGTGTCAGTGCTTTGAAGAATGAAGAAGGAATGTGGGTGGAGGAGGAAGGCGAATTAAAAAATTTAATTTGCAGGTACTTTAGGAACATCTTTCAAAGGGAGGATTGTGAGCCCTTAGACCTTCATACAAATTCAACCTTTCCTAGAGTGGAGAAGTCTAAGCTTAGCAGATTGGGTGCAATGCCGTCTGAGAAGGAAATATATGAAGCCGTGTTTGCTATGGGGTCGTACAAGGCACCGGGGGCTGATTGGTTCTCTCCAATCTTCTTTCAAGCAAATTGGGGGACGGTGAAGGAGGTTTTCTGTGATTTCATTAAGAGTGTCTTTATGGGCTTGGGTTCAATCGAAGAGGCAAACAAAACTTTGATTGCCCTTATTCCTAAGAGGGAACATCCTCAGATGGTGGAGCATTATAGACCAATCTCTTTGTGCTCAATTCATTACAAGTGCATTACAAAAATTTTAGCACAAAGAATGAAGGGTATCATAAAAGAGCTCATATCTCCTTTCCAGGTAAGTTTTGTTCCTGGGAGGCACATACAGGACAATATTATTGTTGGACAGGAGATTATGCACATAATGAAGAAGGCTAAAGGAAAAAAGGGCCTAATGGCTATAAAGATTGATCTTGAAAAGGCATATCACAGAATAAGATGGGATTTTTACAGCAGGTCCTATTAGAGTCAGGGATGGAGACATGCTTTACTAATTTAGTAATGGAGTGTGTTTCAACAGCCTCCTACAATGTCCTTTGGAATGGTGAAAGAATTGAGTATTTCAAGCATACTAGAGGACTTAGACAAGGAGATCCATTGTCTCCTTTTCTTTTTGTTCTATGCATGGACAGATTGTCTCATGTAATCTGTGATGCTGTAGAATCCGGTTAATGGAAACCAATTAATGTTACGAAAAGGGGTCCAATGGTGTCACATCTTTTATTTGCTGATGATTTGCTATTGTTTGGTGAGGCATCTGAAGAGCAAGCACATTGTATATTGGATTGTCTTACCAGATTTTGTAAGGAATCAGGGGGTAAAATCAACAAGGCAAAGTCCTCGATTTTTTTCTCTAAAAACGCGCCGGTAGGGGCTAGGGGGAGAATTGCTTCAACAATGGAGATAAAGGTGTCAGAGGAAATTGGGAATTATTTGGGGTTCCCTTTGTCAAGACATAATAGGTGTTCACAAAATTTTGACTATATAGTCCAAAGGGTCAATGCCAAGCTGTTTGCGCGGAAGGCTAATTCTCTGCCAAGCTGTCTATGCAAGTGGCAAGGATACCTGTGAAAATCTGTAATGAAGTGGAAAGACTCCAAAGGAACTTCATTTGGAATAATAGCGGAGAGAACCAAGGGTTTCATCCTATTGGATGGGAGGCATTGCTGAGGCCAAAGTTCAGTGGCGGATTGGGGTTCAGGAGGCTTACTACTATGAATATAGCTTTCGGAGCAAAGCTGGCATGGAGGTTGCTTCAGGAGAAAGAGGTTTATGGGCGGAGGTTTTAAGTGCTAAGTATATGTTTAGAGTACTAAAGATCTTCTTAAAGTCAAAACTGGTGACTCTAGTCTTTGGAAGTTTGTATGTCAGCATAAGGTTTTATTAGAAGAAGGTACTAGATGGCAAGTGAAAAATGGTAAGGCAGTGAGTTTTTTTCGGAGACACGTGGTTATTTGAGGATAAAAAAATAAAAGACATGTGCCTTCGACCATTGACAAGGAACGAGGAAGAGTCCAGGGTGTCAGAATGGGTAGAACGGGGGGAATGGAAATTGAATAAACTGGTAGAGATTGTTGACAGTGAAGTCTTGTTAAGGTTGTCCAACTCTATTCCCCCTTACCAAGATGCTGGACACGATGTCATAGTTTGGAGAGGAATAGCGAATGGACACTTTACAGTTAAAAGTGCATATAATATGATTGAGAGTCAGCCGGTAGATGATCACAGTAAGGTATTTAAAGCCATTTGGAAATGGAAAGGAATAGAAAGAATTAGAATTTTTCTATGGATGGCTTTTAGCAACAGATTACCAACAAATGCTAGAAGGAGTGCCTGGTCTCCAATACCTCATGTGTGTCAGTTTTGTGAGGAAGGGTCAGAAGATGTCTTGCATATTCTTCATGACTGTAAATATGCTAGACAGATGTGGTTAGAGATGATTAACGTAAGGCAGATATCGAATTTTTTCACAGCTTCGCTTAGAGACTGGATGGCTTTGAATTTGCATCGAAATTTGGGGAAAGACAGATTAGAGGATTGGAGCTTGTGTTGGGGAGTGGCAGTGTGGTTATTGTGGAAATGGAGAAATAACTTTGCTTTCAACCCCAGCTTCATAAAACCTTCTGCACCAGTGGTGGTTATCCAAAAGGTTTGGAAACTTTTGTTATGGATGCTGAAGGGAATGATATCAGAAACAGACCTACATTAGAAGAGCTAGCTCATTAGGAACCGCCGCCTATGGGATGGGTGAAACTAAATGTGGATAGTGCAGTTGCTGGAAGTTCTGATAGAGCAGGTTGTGGGGGGTTATATGTGATCATACAGGAGCTTGGGTGGTTGGTTTCACACAGACAACTGGAAGATGTAATGTGATAGAGGCAGAGGAGTGGGGTATATTTAGAGGATTAATGTTGGCATGGGACTATGGGTTTAGGAAGGTTATGGTGGAGTCTGATGCAAAGAATCTCATGGAATTATTGAAGTCTCAGGTGGAAAATAGAGCTTGCAGCTTAATGTGTATGCAGATTAAGGAGTTGATGCAGAGGCAGTGGGACCTGAAGTTGACATAGATACTGAGAGAAAAGAATACCCTTGCTGATGCTTTGGCTAAGGAAGGATTAACAAAGTCTTCTATAATGAGGTCTCCTCCAGATCATACGAGGAGTTTGTGCTTCAACACATCTATGGGATTTAGTCCCCTCGTAGAGTAGTATTTACTTTCTGTTTTATCTCCTATTATATCAAAAAAAATTATATAGATATTCCTCATTTAAAAAAATTGGATTATTTATAAAATAATGGTTTCTCTCACTTTCAATGAAAGTAGAATTTACTTCCCCGTGCGATACACGGAAAGATTTCATTTCATTGTATTTAAAAAAGATTTTATTTTATTGTATTTATCTCCTATTAATATGGTTACTTTTTTCTTTTTCTTTTTTTAAATTTAAAGAGGCAAACACTCACGGTCTAGGTTATAAAAGCAGGATCGAATCATGACCTCTCATTTAGGAGATACCATACTATTAGAATACAAGGCCATGGGTTATATGGTTACTTTTCATAATCAAACCCTATGCATATCAATCTTGTTTCTATCATATGGTATATATATTTTGATTTATATCATTTTCAAATTTTGATTTAGTTCTGTCAAATTTTAAATTTATGTTTTTTATTCTTATAATTTTATAGTTTTATAAGTATTTAAATGTTAAACAGTGTCAATTGATGTTGTTAAGTATATGGATCAAAATTAAAATATGATAAAAATCATGAACTAAAACTAAAATGGATTAAAAATATATGAATAAGAAGTTTTTAGCCCTGGTACCTATACTTTTTGAAGTCTTAATCCCCGTATTTAATGCCAAAATTAGAGGGATGAGAATCATATGTTTAAAATCTACGTAACAAAAACTAAAATTCATATTAACCTGTATTACGCTCGGTGATTCTTTTGCCCAGGGCATTATAGCTCTGTTTCAGGTTTCCTCTGTTCTGGAAGGCTCCAAAGGCCAAAGCCATGCCCCCCTCCGACTCGCCCCCGCCGCCTCAAAGATCCGTCGTCGTGCGATCAGTATGGTCTGCCAATCTAGAATCCGAGTTTCAACTGATTCGATCAATAATCAATTCCTACCCTTTGATTTCCATGGATACCGAGTTTCCAGGCGTTGTCGTCCGTCCCGACGCCAGTGATCCCAATTTCAGACATCGGAACCCCACTGCTCACTATGCTGTCCTCAAAGCTAACGTTGATCGTTTGCACTTGATCCAGGTCGGTCTCACTCTTTCGGATGACAATGGAAACCTTCCCACGCTAGGTACCGGTGAATTGTACATCTGGGAATTTAATTTTAGAGATTTTGATGTGGCTTGCGATGCGCACGCGCATGATTCCATTGAGTTGTTGAGGCGCCAGGGAATAGATTTCGAGAAGAACAGAGAGTTGGGAATCGACTCGGTACAATTCGCTGAGTTAATGATGTCCTCAGGGCTTGTGTGCAATGATGACGCGAGCTGGGTGACATTTCACAGTGCGTATGACTTCGGGTACTTAGTCAAGGTGCTAACTCAACGGACTTTGCCGAATCAGCTAGACGACTTCCTTCATCTTGTGAGGGTGTTTTTCGGGGACAGGGTTTTTGATGTGAAGCACTTGATGAAGTTCTGTTCCGATCTCCACGGTGGATTGGACCGAATTTGCAAGTCCCTGAATGTGGAAAGAATTACAGGAAAAAGTCATCAGGCTGGTTCAGACAGCTTGATGACTTTGCGTGCTTTTCAGAAGATCAGGCAGGTTCATTTTGGCAAGGATGATGAGCTAATCAAATATGCCGGCGTCTTATATGGTTTAGAGGTTTTTTGATATCCCATGAAATCTATTGCTTGTAGATTTCTTTTTCTCCCCTTTTTCCTTAAAATCAAGTAAAATTTGTACACATTTGGCTTATAAATGTGATTCTAAAATACTAATTCTTTTGCATCTATGCGCGTGCATTTGATCTTTTTACTTCATATGTCTTGATTACTAGTGCTTTATCATTCTCTAAGTTATATTAGATATAACTCTGGATTATGTGAATGGGCATGTAAAATGAATTAATGACATTGACAAACGAGCAATGAATTCACTGATGGTGACTTGATCCATGTGTTTGAGTTGTATTTGATAAGGTAAACTTCTGATGCTGATCTTCTGGAATATCTTGGTGATCTAGCGAAGTATGTCAACACAGTGCTCCCGTTTCATGCTCATTGTTTCAGTATTAAAATGCGAATAATTTAAGCTAAGTAGTATAACATTTGGCCAAATTTTCCAACAAGGAATCTTAGTAGTGTTATTGATGTTTAGGGTCGCTAAACTTTTATTACAGATTTGCAGTCGTCTGACAGCCAGCAGAAAGTTGTAATCAAACAATGATTGTGTCTGGTCATGCTCAGGTTTTTCTGACAGATTTTTATATTCTGTGTTAAAAAAAAGTTCAGAAGAGTATGGGTTTTCATGAATTCATACTATGGTCGTTCGTTGCTTTGTTTTGAGGACGAGCTAAAAAGGTCTTTGCTTGCCTTTTGTCTTATAATTTGTAGTCCTTCATATCCTAGCCTAATTTTGTTGCTAAGAGTTTTTCCTTGGATTGCCTGTGATCTTCATTGATCTGTATAACTTAAATCCTCAATCATTCTTTCATTGATGTGCACCAAATATTCTGAATCAGATTTGCCCTTATCCTAAGCTCGTTGGTGCTATAAAGCCTGAACGTAAGTTTCCATCCTGAGTTTGAGAATGTCCGCGGATAGCAAACCGATGCCTGTATAATGAAGTTCCAAATGAGAAAGTAACCCGAACAGATTTAAAAGCTTGAAGTTGGTGCTTGACATTCGTTTAAAACAAATTACCTAGTTTCATGTCCAATTCCCACGTCTGCAGTGTTCTAGCGATGCCAAAAGCCTGAATTATTTATTCTTGGTTAATTTAAATGTATAGATAATTATCTCCAATGCAATAGAATGCAGAGGATAATAGTCTGGTTACGAGGATATATTTCATATTGGTTTGCAAACTTGGAAGCACGTATATGTTCCATAAGCCCATGCGTGAAAGATGATTTGTGAAGAGGATGGTAGGATATCTTTTTTTTTTTTTTTTTTGATACAAAGGATATCTTATTTAAGTGTAAGTCAAAGTGTGAAGTGGCAATGGGGTGATAACGTAGCAGCTTCCAAGGACGTGTTGATCCATGCAGTTGTACGTGGTCCGCATATATATTCCCTCTTATTGCATGTATTTTGGCATACTCGGAAGAGCAGCTTGGGAGTATTATATGATTGGCTTCATCCTGAAATAGTTTAGACTTTAGACAAGTGGATAATGGAAAGTTTGCATGATGCAGGCTTCGGGACTGATGGGTCCTCTCTTCTGAGGTGACTTTTCAAGGATCCACATGCGGTATTAGGCAATCTGGTGGCAGAGCTATGGCTTTCATCAGGCTGCGGTTCATATTGTAAGTTTTCTTTTTGGCACGAGTGATCTTATTCATGTCACTGGAATTTTTCCTTTTAGCCTTTCCTGCTTCAGTTATACTTGCTCTTGCTACGACAGGCTTTGATTTACGGCATACTCTGCTGGATCCTTTTTCTGACGATTCCTATTTTTTTGCAAGCTACCTCTCAGCCCTACAAGCTTTTTGCAGTTGGTGGGGGGAATTCATCCCTTTGTAAATTTGATTTAATTGTAGGGTGGGTGGGAGTAGCAGTGACGAGATTTATTTCCTGTCCTGTCAAGGTTGGGTTGAGTCTGTTTGGGCCATAATCTCTGGCTCTTAGCATTGGACCGCATCTGCTTATATCTTCTTCCCTACTTGTCCTGCTCAAACCTTCTTACTCGTGTTTGAACCCAGAAAATCTTTTACTGCTTGCGTTTTATTAGAAACGCTTATTAGTCAACAAAATTAATGTTTGTGCTGATTTGTTAGCTAGTCAAGCTAGATATATATAG